>JABUQX010056766.1:25000-30000 GCA_015478945.1 Trachelipus rathkii
GCATGAAAGGATTCTCTTCTGTAGGCAGCATCTCATGTTTTCGTAGAGCCTCATCTCCTCTTTCACAGACTGCAAATTTGAATTATCTTTGCTCCTTGATGACTGTCTCTTCAGTTTTTACGATGAGGTTCCCTGGTGTGATTCCTTTGAAGGTGAATGAGAAGTCAATGCAATTTCGGCCATGAACTTATCAAAGTCTAACATATCCAAATCCTCATCTTCAGTAGATTTATTTGCTGAAAAGCCACCATCGTCACTATCAGTGCTGTTGCCAGGGGTTGCAGATAAGGCGGCTTCCACACTTCTCTGTCTCTTTTTTTTTTTTTTTTTTTTTTTTTTTTTTTTTTTTTGTCAAGCGAGCAAGCTCCTCGGTTATGCTATTTTAATGCATTCTAGAAGTGGTTCACCGTCGGGGGTGCCATTCTTGTGGGGTTTCAGCTAGCTTAAAGAATTCCTTATTAGAACCTTTATTTATTTTTTTTTTACAGTTGTCACCGCCGCTCACGGGCAGAACCCTATTCAAGGAGTGGGTGTTGAACGCCTCAAAAATCCATCTAACGCAAATTACGCAGATGAGCACAGACGCAGGCTTTAAAGTGAGGAAAATTAAATTGAGTAGGAAACACAGATGATGGAAGAGAATTCCACAGAACAGAGGTGGCAGGAAAGAAATAAGCACCGCAGCGAACCAGTCTGGAGTTACTAACATCAACACAAAACTCATGTGCCGACACAGCACCCCTTGTGCTACGAGGGCGTCGTAAAGGTGGTGGTACGCGAGTGGATAATTCCCTCGAGCACTTGCCTCTACAGTACCTATAGAAAAGGGATAAAGCACCAACATCACGCCGCAAATATAAAGGGTCAAGTGAACTAGAAAGTACAGGACAGTTTATAAGTCTTTTGGCCTTTGACTCGACCCTATCCAAAAGCCGGATGAAACCAGAGCCCCCGCCCCCCACAGATATGAGAGCAATACTCCATACAAGGGCGGATGAGACCCTTGTATAGGTGGAGTAACTGAGAAGAGGAAAAAAAGTCCCCCACTCTAAACAGAACTCCCAGTTTCTTTGAGGCCGCCCTAGCAACCACTGTGATTTGAGGTTTTCAAACATTTTTTTGTTTATGTTAAGGCCAAGGATGTTTATATTGTCAACAGGAGAGACGAGAGAACCGTCGAAAGAGATAGAAAAGTTAAGTGTCTTAGAGAGAGAGAGAGAGAGATTTGTAGAAGTTGGGTTTTTAAAGAATTAAATTTCACAAGCTTGAGACGACCCAACCCGGAAATTCTATCCAGATCAGCGAGAATAGAATCGGAAAGATTAAGACGAGAGGCAATTCTAGAAGTAAAAGAGGGAGCAGAATTGATATGAGTTGAAGAATGAAGGGTCAAGTCATCGACATATGAGTGGATAGAGTTAGATGTGCAGGTGAGAAGATCATTGATGAAAAGCAGGAATAAAGTAGGAGATAAAACAGAACCCTGAGGAACACCACTATTGACAGAAAAAGAAGAAGGTCGCCCCATCAACAACAACAGCCAAACATTGAGCGATTTGAAAGAAAGCTAGACATAAGTAAGCAAAGCAGAAGAAGAAACCCCAAAGGAGGAGCTGAGAGCAGGATGCGTGCCACACTGGTCAAATGCTTTGATATGTCAAGTGCCACCACACAAGTCTTCAATTCCTAATGGCGGAAAACCATAAATCTGCTAAATAGGAGAAAGTATATCGCCAGTAGATCTCGAGCACCGAAAGCCGTACTGGTAATCGGAAAGAAGGGAAAGAGATTCCAGATGATCTAAGAAGTGAGAGTTGAGAAGGGTTTCAAAGATCTTAGAAAGAATACAAGTGAGAGCTATAGGGCGATAGTTAGAAGGATCAGAGCAGCATCATTTTTCGGAATAGGTTGGACATATGCGCGCTTCCAACACTGAGGGAAAGTGCTAGTATTGAGGCATAGAGAATATAGTTGAACGAGGGGTGGGTCAGCACGGAAGCACACTCCCTCAAACTGGGAGAGAATGCCATCCGGGCCACCCGCCTTCCTAACGTTCATAGATTTCAGGAGCCTACACCCGATCAAATGAAATGACAGGTAAAGGCATAGGACACCTGAGAGGAGAAGGAGGAGGAAGAGGAATACCAGAATCGTCCAGGGTTGAATTAGAGGAAAATAGGAGGCCAAAGAGATGATTGGCCTTCAGTTGGAGTATTAACAACAGAATCATCAGAGCGAATAAGAGGAGGAAAGGATGATTTACAGAAGTTGTTAGAGATATTTTTGGCAAGAGGCCAGAGAGATTTGTCAGTAGGAGAACCAAGGAGGTCAGCGCATTTTCGTTTAATGAAAGTCCGTTTTGCTCGTCGAAGAGTATCCCTGCAACGATTTCTAGCTGAATGAAAATTGGCAAGAGTGATAGGAGAACGAGAATTTTTCCACACCCGATAACGCACTGTCTCTAGCCTGAATGGCCAGGAAACAAGCACGATCGAACCATGGATTTTGAGGAGAAAAAGATTTAGTCCAAGAAGGAATGAACCTGCTCATCCCATTAACAATTATAGTTCCCACTTTATCGGCAGAATCTGAAGCGTCTTAAGAGTCAAAGCAGTCACTTCAATTATAGTTAGCGTAGAAGCAACGCAATGCTCCCCAATCGGCCCGATCAAAGTGCCAGAAAACCGCATAGGGCAGGATGGAGATGTTGGAGAGAAAGTATTAAAATTAAGTGATATAAGGTTATGGTCAGATTTACCGATAGGAGCGAAGGTGGTGTATTTATAGAGAGAAGGACTAGTGGTGAAACATAGGTCAAGTGTGTTCAAGAATCGGTTGGGACGATCCGGAATGTGTGCAGGTTATTTAATCAGTTGCTCCAGATCGTTGAGAATACTGAATGATTTGGCTTCCTCCCAACTAAATCAGTACGAGAGGAACCTAACAATTCAGTTTTGTGTACATTGAAATCCCCTAAATAGAGGACCTCAGTATTTGGATGAGAAGATATAACAGTCTCGTGAGAAGTAGTAAGGTAATCAAAAAAGGCATGAAAATCTGTTCTGTTAAGAGAACAGTAGCAGAAGCATAAGAATATTGTAGTAGAAGGAAGAAAGATTTTAAGCCACAGAACATCGAAGTTAGGAGATTCGAGATTCTCGAGACGTGTTATAGGAATGTTTATATTTACATAGGCACATACTCCACCCTTCAAACGGAAATTATAAAATAAGTTATAGTTGGATATATTAAACGAGTTGAAGGATGAATTCTTAGCCATCTGGTTCTCAGACAAGAGCATAAAATTAGGGTTAGAGTTAGAGAGGTAGTATTCCATGGATGCAGAGTTAGAGTGCAAGCCATTGATGTTGGCAAAGTCAAAAGAAAGCCACGCCTGTGCAAATCTGCTATCATACAAGCACACCCAAACGCACACGCACACGCAATCACAAAAAAAAGACAAATAAATAGACAAAAACCAAAGGAGAAATGAGGAAAATTTATTCGTACGCTAAAACCTAAATTTAAAACGATAAAACCCTATTTACAGCAAATATCTAAAATATGAATAATCCAGAAAGTTTAAAAACACTCAAGCACTCACACGCTCTCACGAAATTGCGTTCAAAAATACTATTGATCAACTAAAAAAGTAGATAAATCTGTATAAATTATAATAATGGCTGTCCAAATAGGTAAATTTTAAGCTAAAGACCAAGTTGGAGAAACGCTAAAAATCTAAGTTAAAAAGGAAATCGAGGAAAAAAAAAAACATAACTTGGTACTAGCTATCTATATCGAACTAGATTTATTATTGAATCTAAAAGTTTCTCATAATTTTTCACCTAAAAAGTAAGAAGTATCGGCTAAGTCACATTTTAACCGATACCTCGATACCGATACCGATACCATAAAAAATGGCCGATACTACCGATACCGATACCGATACCGATACTATCGGTACATCCCTAATATATATATATATATATATATATATATATATATATATATATAAATATATATATAGCATATATATATATATATATATATATATATATATATATATATATATATATATATATATATATATATATATATATATATATATATATATATATATATTAGTATTTAAGCATTGCAAAGAATTTCAAGAAGTTGACTTTGAAATCTACGCAATGTTTTAACAAAAAAAAAAAAAAAAAAATAAAAAAAAAAAAAATATGTATATAAAAACATTAAGTAAATACGTTTTTTTGTGAAGTGCAGTCATTCATTACTTCTTTGTTGTTAACTCTTTAAATAATGTGTTATATATATTATTATTATATATATATATATATATATATATATACATATATATATATATATATATATAGTATTTTTATATTATATATATTTTTATTTATATCTAAATATATGTTATATATATATATATATATATATATATATATATATATATATATATATATATATATATATATATATATATATATATATATATATATATATATATATATATATATATATATATATATATATATATATATATATATATACGGTATATATATATATATATATATAGTTATTATATAGAAGTATAAACAGTTTTGTCTTTATATATATCTTTGTATATATATATATATATATATATATATATATATATATATATATATATATATATATATGCTCAGAATTTCTTGTGATTATATTGCTCAGTTGAATAAAAATAAAAATTAAACCGATTGGAAAATTGTCGAAAAGAAAATCAAAACAACCGAAATGTAAAGAAAAACAATCGAAAAATAATGGATTTTTTTTTTTTTTTTTTTTTTTTTTTTTTTTTTTTTGATTGAATTGCGAGCAACGAAAATGACCGATTTAAAATTGAAAAACGAATGACCTATTTGAGATGTCAAATATTTTCGTTCAATTTTGGTTTTAAAAGGCAAATAAAAATGAACGAAATAATTTGAAAAAGGAAAATAATGGATAACTTATAA
>JABUQX010056767.1:7500-12500 GCA_015478945.1 Trachelipus rathkii
GGAAAGTGGAAGAACAGGTGAAATGCTACTTGTGGAAGGTGAAAGAACTTACAATATGAATATTTAATACCATTTATAAACACTATTGTTCTCGTATTAATTAACATAGCAACGTCTTAGACTCTTATTTTCCTCAAGAGCTATTTTACCTCGGTTCCTCATTTCTTTTCTCTACTTTTGTTATTCCGCGTTTTTCTTGCGTTCTGTAGGGTCAGGAACAAGATTATAGAAAATTTTGACATTTCTTAAATTTTCTACTACCACCTTATCTCCTTTCACAATATGAGCGTTATTATTAGTGATCTTCACGACTTTGTAAGGTCCGTGGAATCTGGGCGAGAAGTTTACCTCGGTTGTATTGTTGACTCTTTACCAGCAAATATTGAGCATCTTTTAAATTACGAGGGACGAACACGTTTCTGTTCCTTAAGTTAGTTCTTTGGGAGAGTGGTTTTGCCATGAGTCCCGCCAGTTTTTCAATATAATTATCATAAGTTTTTGGGTCGCGTCTGGGAGAGAAGGTCTATCAAGCCGTCAGGATGTTTATATCTTGCCGAAACTCAATTTGCTGGGCAGATGCCGGATCTCTGAGATAGGGCGAGCAGAATTGCGATAAAAGAATGGTAATACGTCTAACACCCTTGACTTCCATGCCTGGCTCAGCAGCATGGTTCTTAAGCTGGTTAGAATCATCTTATGAGTTACCTCTATTTTGGAGTTCGAGAATGGAGCGTAGCTCGCGGTGGTTATATGCGTTATTCCTAACAGTTTACAGACACTTTCAAATAAATGTGATGTAAAATTTCCACCTTTATCTGTGATCAGATGGCTGGGAACTCCACAGATCGGAATTAGCTGATTTATTAATGTTTTAACGATGGTTTCTTTAGTGATATCCTTGAGGGGAAAGGCCCACACATAATGGGAGTATCTATCAATGAGGGTTAATAAGTACTTGTATCCTCTACACACTGGTAATTTCAGTATATCACAGTTTAAATCTTGAAATTTGTAGGAAACTTCTTTATATTTTCCGTAAATAGGGTTTATGCTCCGTCCGGTTTTGTTTATTTGACATTGAGGACAGCTTATTACAAGTGCTTTCACTCTCTTATGCATGTTGCGGAACACGAACTCAGTTTTTATCGCGGTCAGACAGCGCGATATCCCGAGGTGTCCTTGAAAGTGAGTCATTCGGATAATATCGTCTATATGTTGTTCAGGGAGAATGACTCTGGCATAATTCAATGAGGTATCAACAAAGAGAGAGACTTCATTCTTCTTGAACCAAAATGGTTGTTTCTTTATGATTAGTGAACTTTTTTCTTTATTTTCAAGTAATGAATTAATGTATTCATCTTCTAACTGATCTTTACTAATTGCAGCGTAGTCAACTTCTTTTCTGAAGCGTTTTATTAAGTCAATATGAGCTTCATTACATCGCTGAATTAAATTTATTCGTGTATTTTCAGTAAGTATATCATTTATTTCATCTAACTTTTTAGTTGGTGATTTTTCACTCATTTTTAGCAATTCTTCTTCTTCCATTTCTACTCTCTCTTTCATTCTCAACCCTTTGGGTTTTAAAGTTCCTTCTTTCTCATGGGAACTATTTAAGGAATTTCTTTTGTTTACAATCTGAGTATTTAAAAGGTCTACCTTTTTACCCTTCATTGGAATGCTAACCGCAGCACGAGTGTGGTTTTGTTTTAGTACCCTCTGATAATGAGATTTAAGTTTTGGAGAAAGTTCTTCATATTTGTACGAGGTTGTAAAATTTGAACACGACTCCACGTGGACTGTGGGAACTTCGCTCTGATTGGCTAATGTGCTGAAAGGAGAACCAATCACAGCATTCGTATGGGAAGAAGTGACGTCGGATAGTTCTTCCGCGTCAGTAGTCGTACTTTCTTCGTTATTTGGATCATCATTACTGATATCATTTATTACTAAGTATTCCTCTAAGGGGTTTTTCTTTTTTGTTATCAATTTGAAAGAGACTTTGTAACTAGTTAATAAGTTTAGACTCCTAATTTCCCGAATATTGAAGTTTTTATCATCATTTGTTCTTTTATATTTATTGATGAGCTCGCGGCAGTTGGTTTCTATATTAATATTTTTATTTGTGAGGAGATAGCCGTACTTCTTGAAAACTTTTGTTAAGCAGACTAACAGGCGATTGGACTCATCATAATTTCTTTCGGTAGGTGATAAGAGTGAACTATAAAAGGCAATCGGAAGGTGGTCTGTGCCATCAGCGGATAAAATAACAGCAGCTGTGGATACATTTGTGGTATGTATGATAATTTTGTAATTTGAAGAGGTACCGGGATAAGTGAGTACAGAGGCATTTTCAACAGCATTTTTAATATTTTTGAAAGCTTTATCTGCAGTTGAATCCCAGCAGATGCGGCGATTTGAGTATGGTTTTCCTTTCAAGAATAGATTTAGGGGCGCAGTTATTTCAGAATATAATGGAACGCTGCTTCGATAGAAACTCACTCGCCCGAGGAAAGATCTTAATTCTTTGATGGTTCGAGGCTTTGAGGTGCTCAAAATATCCCCAATTTTATCATGATTAGGTCTGATGCCGCTTTCACTTACAGTATAACCCAAATAATTAATCTCGCTCTGGGCTACTTGGCATTTTGTGGGATTTAAACTTATGTGCAGATAACTGAACCTCTTCAACACCTTCTCCAGGAGGATTTTGTGCTCTTCTTCGGTTTTGGTATGAATCAAAACGTCATCCATATAGGCCTGAGTATTTGGTAGGCCTTGCAGGACTGTATCAATGTAAGATTGAAAGATAAAGGGGGATGACACATAACCCATGGGAAGGTTCCGGTAGGTAAATGATCCTATGTTGGAAGTGATGGTAAAGTACTTTTGTGAGTCTGGCGATAATGGCACCGCGTAAAATGCCTGCGTCACGTCAAGTTTAGTGAAAAGACGGCTCCCCTGCAGGTTTGATATTGCATCTTGCAGGTGCGGAAGTCCATAGACTCCTATCTCGGCTCTTTTGTTCAATTCTCTAAAATCGGAGATTATTCTGACTCGATTTTCGCTTTTCTGAAGGACACTCATGGGGAAAGACCAAGGAGAATGGCTGCGGCGGAGGACTCCTGTAGCTACGAGGTTGTCAAGTTCTGCTTTTGTTTGAGCATAAAGTTTGTGAGGGACCCTCCTTGGCTTAAGGGAGATGGGCGGCCCCTTTATCTCTATTTTATAAGGAAAATTGTTGGCTAATTCTATTAATACTCTCTCTGGAATATAGGCGGCTTCTGCGTCCGTAGTTATTTGACCGTCCTCAGCTATTGATGCTGTGCTCATTCTTTTATTTTTATTTTTATACTTATCAAAAAAATTTCGTTCCACCTTTTTTCTTGTTTCAATTTTATGTGGTGGTTTTCGGGGAGATAAGGGTTTACAAATACCTCAGCATATTTCGATAATAATTCATTAAAATTTAAAGAACTAGAAGGCACATGCTCAGGAGGAGGAGAGAGAGAGAGATTTGAAGAAGAAGAAAGAGGAGCTTCATTAATATTAAAATTCACATTTCTACTCAATTTTATGGTCTTATTTGTAATTTGATCTAATAATAAATCTTCTTTAAAATTAATGCCCATCTCAAAACTTTTTAAAAAGTCTAATCCTAAAATATTGGTGCTTACATTAGCGATATAAAAAGTAACAATATATCTACGCCCCAATCCCAGATCGATTTCAATATCTTTAATACCATAGATTGCAATTTTTGTATTGTTAGCAGCAAGCATATAGCCTACCGGCGCTTTTTGATGGTCATTTGCAGCGCATTGCAAGAGGCTGAAGACAGATCCGCAATCTACCAAATAATCGATCTTATTTAATGTGTCATAGACTATATACAAGGTCAAATTGTCAATCTTGCAAACCCTCTTGTCTTCCTCAACAGCGCCTACAACAATCTAAATGCTTAAGCAGCGATCGTCATCAGCACTTAAATCAGTTGGGTCCCGACTTGAGGATTTGCTACATTTGCTTCATCTTCACTTTATATCTATGAACCCCCCCCCATTTAAAAAATTTGAATTAAAAAGAACGTATCCCACATGCAAGGGACTAACGAGTAGTAATAAAAGGGTTTATTTTGTACATTACCCAACATTGCTTGGAGACATTTGTGTTGAGACCTGTGTTGAGTTCAGTATTATGTTAATATAAATCTCTATCATTATTGTTGATATATTTTTTGGTTGTGGACTTACTACTCTTTCATAATTTAAATTTTTGATTCTTATATTAAAAGGAGCATGCATTCCTGTACATGTTGTGCTGAATTGAATAGGGTTCAATGATAAAGTTTTTTATTTATTTGTTCATTTTTTTCATTTTTTACTTGGTCCATTTTAATTGGAATTTATATTTTCAGTTTGGATAGTGCTGGTAGTTGTATCTATATTTTGATCAATTTCTGGATCAATATTGTTCATATTGTTTGTAATAATAATTTTATTTTCAATGTCAATTATTAATTATTTCTTATTATTATTATTATTATTATATATTATATTATTATATATTATTATTAGTAGTAGTAGTACGTAGTAGTAGTCAGTAGTAGTATTTTATCACTATCATTTTTAAGGTTAATAGAGTTATTATGATTGAGATAATTTATATTTATTTCTTCAGCACTATTATTTCGTAAGTTTATTTCATTAATCACTGCACTGTTTGTAATAGGGTCACAGATCATTTGAATGGTATTGTTAAATCTCACTTTTCTATTTTGATTATGGTTTTCACGGCTGCTGTTTGATGGTAATGGTCGCAGCCTTGTTAGCAGTTTTCCGACGATGATGGGGCATTTTTCTGATTATTACCATATATTAATGGATACATAGGACATTCAGGGCTTTCACATTTGAATGCTTTGAAGAGATAGCGAGCATGATAGAAGCATAATTGATTGACCGCGTTATTAAAGGCTTTACTGTACCCATTTGTATCTG
>JABUQX010056767.1:17500-28116 GCA_015478945.1 Trachelipus rathkii
CATCATTTATTTAGATTTTGACGTTTGATACGTCAAACCTAGGGTTTTTAAGGTCGGAGAGACCGAATTTAAGGTCTGGAAGACCGTTTTCAGAGGTTTAGTCCCCCAAAAGGGGGGCGGAGACCCCAAAATGGGGCGTTTTGGTTCCTGGAAGGTTTTAAATGATCGGTAGACCATTTTTGACGGTTCCAATCGATTTATCGTAATCCGATTACCCCTATATTGATGTTTAAATCGTTTTCTACGTGCCACTGGGTTGGCTTTTAACAATAAAAAATACATTCGAAAGAAAATAATTACAATAATTAACATTCGATTAATCGCTGTAGTGATGCTACGTCCGCGCCTCGACCAGCCTTTTCTCAAAAAGTATAAGAGGTATAGGTCTGAAACTTGGAATATAAGCTATGTATGGGTTAAGGACGAAACCGTGTAAATTTCAAGTCTGTAGGATGTATATAGAGGGGGGTCACCCCCGAGAGCGAAGGTGAAATATAACGCTACGCCCTTGTTGCTGCTTCCTTTTCCGAGTAAAGATTAGGCTTAACGATAACTAATCGAGCAGGTGAGTCACAGGCGAGTTTTGGTGACCGTAGGTCATCCCTAAGGGGGTGTTGCCCCTTTAGCGCCAAGGTCAAATTCGTTCTGAAAACCATGTTAGGCTTAACGTATCGGAGTGAAATTTGGATGTGAGCTATATGATGACGTAATCTCGTCGGAGACGAGATAACGTTCCCCGTAAGGGAGGGACGCGGCCCCCCTAAAAAAAATTAAAATGATCGTAGAAGACTGAAACTTGGAGACTGGGTAGAGGAGTTGGAGTCTGAGACGGAGTAGGAGTTGGATTCGGTTTCGGAGTCCAGAGACCCCCCGGAGGGGGGTCCCCCTTTGAAGAAAAGAAGAAGAAATGCATGGAATGCAAAACAGAGGAAGGAGGAGGAAAGAAGAAGGAAGAAGAAGAAGAAAGGAAGAAGAAAGGAAGAAGGAGGAAAGAAGGAAAGGAATGCAGAATGAGAAGTGAGGAGTTTTAGGAGTGAAGGATTCAGAGTGGTGAGTTGGGCACCGGTGCTGGAGCCGGTGCGGATGCCGACATAGTAAACATTCGTTTAATAATTACAATATCATTTACTGTTCACATAATACTTCATATTCTAACGATCGTACATATCGTCATTGCATTGGCATCATGCAAAGTGATTAAACGTTTTTCTAACATTGTGAAGACTGACACTTTCTATTTTAAATCTCATTTTTTCTTTTTATAAACGCTAACCTTAATATAATTTTATTTTTTCCTAAGTGGCCCTGTAAAATTTTTGTGCTCAATTTTTTTATAAGTTTTCATTTTACATTTATACTTTTGTGTTTATTTTTTTTTTTTTATTTGTTAATTTTTCTAACTTTATTTTTTGTAAGTTTTATTTTGCATTTATACTTTGTTAATTTTTTTATTTTAATTTTTTTAATTTTTTTAATTTTTTTTTTTATTTTTTTTTAACTTTAATTTTTTTTTTAATTTTTTTTTGTTTTATTTATTTTTGTTTTTATTTTTTTTATTTTTTTTTTTTTATTTTTATTTTTAACTTTTTAATTTTTTTTTTGTTTATAACTTTGTTTTTATATAAGTTTTATTTTACATTTATACTTTGTGTTTATTTTTTTTTTTTTTTTTTTTTTTTTTTTTTTTTTTTTTTTTTTTTTTAATTTTTTTTTTTTTTTTTTTTTTTTTTTTATTTCTTTTAAATTTTTTGTTTTTTTAAAAAATTTTATACTTTTTATAGCGTTTAGAAAGCTAAAGATACGTTTTTTCATTACCCTTAATTCTAAATTCAAGTAAATCTAAACCAACCACCCTACCTCCCACAAAGGTAGAGCATATAGAGCTATGGATCAAGTGTTCAAGTTCACATCGAGTATGATTTTGGAATATGCATAATCATAAACCATGTTCCTTATACGCTGATTCAGCGAATATATGCTAACTGAACTAAAATTTTCACACTAATAAAGCATACATGCATCACCTGAACTAAGAAAAATAATGTACAAAGACAAAACCTAACACACCTTTAAGCAGAAATAAACTGTTAACATTAACAACAGTTTCCACACTTAACCAACAGTTAAAGTAACTAACATTGCTCGCCATGACTGTAGCCTATTGCTACTTGTTTGAAGCTATAAACTACGATATTAATGCTTAATCGTACATGACACAGTAAACCATTTAGCAAATCTTATCACAACATTTGGTTTTAATTATCATACTGATCACGAATTATACTCTAACGTAATAATGTTTCCACATCAATAAAGCTACCATATCATTACCAAAACTAAGAAAATAATGTACAACGACAAACCTGACACACCTTTAAGCCCGAAATAAACTTGCCTATTCATAACAAAGTACCATACTTGCCATTAGTAAGTAACTAACATTACATGCCCAAAACGTAACCTATTCACACTTTTCAGGCATATCTCTAACATATAATGTTAATTTTACATTAACACAGTAATATTTAACAAAGATTTAACGTATCCTGACCTAACTATTGTAATGAACTAAGAATAAATGCTACACACACACACACACACACACACACACACACACACACACACACACACACACACACACACCTTCAGAAAATTTCAACATGAAACATGAAAATGATTTTATGTAAGGGTTAATAAAAATAACTTTATTATTTACATTTTATTATTCAGAATATTTGTACATGGAAAAACATTAAACATTATACATTAGACATAGATAAATATTTATAATATATTAAATGGAAATTAATGTACCCTTATAACCATATGATGCAGTGCGACATGAATTTTTAATAAAGAATCGCTTGTCGGTTGTGTGCTGGACCATTTTAGTACCAGCAACAATACTAACACCTCCATATTTCCCAGGCTGAAAAGTTATATTAGGCACACTATAACATAACCCTCCTCTGTTACTTCCGTGTAAATTAGCATTAGGATTCTGTGACTCGTCTATTCGTGCAGCTTTTTTATGAGGTAGGTCATCGTCTCGTACATCATCTTTATCAACATTATCAAATTGTATTTCATTCATTGCCTTCACTGTAACATCATGGTTTTTGATGTCATTGTACAATGACTCATCGTGACCTATACTATTTTCAGAGCAACGATCATACGTTAACTTTAACAATTTTTCAAAATTAATAGTATCCTTTGTATCTTTATTGATTGTAAGACCTTTGGCTTTTACAATATATTTTATATTCCCATCTGCAGTTCTTATTCTAACAGCATATGATTTAGTCCAGTACACACAAAGGAATCGGCGTATGCCTCAGAACCGTATTCTGCTATTTCATCTGTTAGTTCACCTAAAAAGTTTCCTGTTTCAATAACTTCATCGTTTTCTCCAGCGACAAAATACAAGAGTCTGTATCGCAGTACAATGCCCTTTGTTTGACTTTGTTAAGTAGCTCGTATAATTTTATACGTGCATATGCAGTCGTAAACGATGCGATAGGAATATTTGTTGCAGTTGACGTGCGTTCGGCTAGTGCATTTTTGACAACTGTTACAACATATTTACAGCCTATTGGAATAACGCTAGTGACTTCATTGTCACATTGATTGATTAGTTCCCATACTTGTTTATCACTAGTACATACTACATCTTCTCTTGTAGGTGTATTTTGTGCAAATTTTCCCCAAAGAGAATTGAGACACAATTTTGCAATGAACCGCATCCCTGGGTTTTTCTTGATATTGTTAATATCAAGTTCGACACCTTCCTTTTCTTTGAAAAGACGGACAAACTCTTTAAGTTTTTCTTCGGAAATCAGGATCGTCTTCGTGAATATTATTTGGTGGCCCTGATGCCTCTGTTTTTATTTTTAAGAAGTGGTTCACATATCCTTCAAATAAAAACTCCTTCTCTTTAAATGACCAAACTTCAAATATTTTAATTATTTCGTACCCCATCTCTAATGCTAACTGAATTTCAGGTGTTGTGTGTATACACCTTCATAGCACGTTTCTTCTTTATCATGATCTGCACTTTTCGCACAATTTTCCTTCAACACATTTTACACAAGTGGAAATATTAATTTTATTTTTGACTTCGTTTAGCAGAGAGGCGGGGATGTATAAGTCTTGAGAGCAAGAATTCTTAATGTAAGACTGCACAGAAATATTTATCATTTGGATACCTTCTTAAATGAGATTCACATGTCTGGTACTTTATCAAACCTCATTAGTTTTTCAGGGGGACCACAAGGGTACTTCATTCGTTTCTGAACATAAGGATAAAGCGATGTATAGTCTAAATACATGATCTTCTGTCCTTTAGTTGGAGGGTAGTAATGTACGAATGGTTCAGTGCGGCCTCCAAACAATGAATTGTCTATTATGAGTCTGTTGTTAACAACATCGTTGCTAAGACGTTGAATATAGTCCGTTAATGCTTATTGTTCATCTCGGTATGATCAGGACTTGAATGAATTTGGGTCTTTTGAACCTCCATTCACATTCCCACACCACGTACTACATTAAACCGGCTCATTTATACCTATCTTCTTGTTCCATGGTGAGATTGTAGCCCGGCGTCAACAGCCGATACGCTATGCAGCGTACCTTTTCCTTTATTACAGTCTTTATGTCCATGCCATGCACAACCATGGTATAGGAAAGCAGTTTTTACTCCATTTACATATCCGAACCCATCAGGGTAGAGCCATTTATTTTTAATTTTGAACCCTTTCTCTCCCCCGTTACGAGCATGCCTTATGTCTATATTGTGCAATTTTTCTTGATACATAAGCCAGCGAATTGCTTCATAGGTGAAAGGCTTAGGGTTCTCTCGACCTAGAATAGTGATTTTTTCATCAGGCATAAACACATTTTTATAAAGTGTAAAGCATAAAGATGCAATTGTTGTGTTGTTATCTAGACAATCTATATCAAATTCTTTAATGAAACTACCTCTAAACTTCTCAAAACATTTTCTTAGTATATTAACATCTTGGACGCAATACTTTTCACATTCTTCATTAAATATTGTATTTCCTTTACCTATAAACTATATATAGTACTTCTTCAAATTCTGTCTTTCATTTTTGATTCGACATTTATCTATTTCAAAGAATTCTTATCAGGAACTAGATCCTTATTTAATTCAAGTATCTTCATTTAAAAATGTATAGGGAAAGAAACCCTTGGAATTGTCTTTTCGCTGACACCCATTGCATTTTAGGCAAGCTTTTTCATTGCAGTTATGGTGTGAAATAGCAATGTATCCCTGAAGGACTATATTTCCATTCGATTTCCATTGAAATTATTTTTATTGCCTCTTTTTATGGACTTTCTGGTGAATAGATCTTGAACTTGGGATGTGTCATTAATTGACGCATATACGGAACTGAATGATCAACATTTTCCGCCATTGATGTGCAGCAACAACTACTTTTGACTCAGGATTTTTCTCTGAAAACTCCATCAGGAGTCTATAAATTGATTTACAGGCGTTTTTTCGGTCTCTAATTTAAATGATCTTGTTCTTGGGCCACAATGTGAGCATACTTGTTCACCTTCCTTATCTGTACACATTTCGCATATCATCTAGCATACCAGTAAATAAGAACGCAATTCTATTATTCTTCTTCCTTTATCATCATATCCTTTATCTTCCTGGTATGTCTCGATATCATGTCATGTATTAAACCACCGGAATTCAGCACTCTTTTCTTCTTTTTAATTTTCTCTTCATAGTAGCATATATGTTATTTCGTCTTTCTTTGGCCGATATAATGTATCTGCAGTTTGCAATAAGCTTTTTGTGCAATGTGTTTGAAACGGGACCGTTGCGATCAGCCTTATTTTGCCACCAAGGCAGCAGTTTGCAAAAATCTTTTTTCTTGCACGTATATTATCTTTGATGTTTTTTTAAAAAAACCAAAATGCATATAAAATTCACGTATTAACATTCAGACATTCATGGAATATACCATCGTGTTCAAATGAGCCTTGACACTTATCGTCTAGGCACTGTCTACATCCATAATGTTCACAGTCTAATTTATGCGCGATATTATTACTGTTGAAAGTGTAACAATATGTGCAAAAGATACCGTTCATATATGCATTCTTTTTCTTGGTGTTCTCAAAACATAACTTTAACTTATCTTCTTTTATAGCATAGTAATGATTAAATCCATCATGGCCTATAATGTATAAAGGATCATTTCTGTTCTCGTTAGATGGATTATAAAGTATTTTTACTCCATTACCTTCAGGGCCAAATACGACTATACGGCATTTTTCGATATTCTCGATTTTTTCAAAGTCAGTTACTATGAAAGAATCTGTATATTCCATACCACATTTTTTAGCTAATGCTTCTGCCTCTTTCTCAATTGTGCACGAATGAATACATTTGGACTCTACACATTCCCGAGTTATTTTCCTTAAACACGAACAAACAGCTTTGAAAGCCACAAACCTACAGCTCCTTTCTTCTAGATGAACTTTACTATGTAACGATGTTTTTGAAACTAAGATTTTGTTGGTTCGAATGCATCGCTTTTTACAGTCACTACCCTTTTCCTTTTAGTATCATGAACACAGTAGCTACTACTTTGAACTTTTGGTAAAGGTAGCCTTGGCACCGGACTTGGAATGATTCCTTCCAAGCGTCTCATTCACTCTTTCACTGCATATTATCTAATAATCCCTGTAAACTGATGTTTACATAGCTATTTCCGATCAGGTTGACTGATCATCGCCAAACGTGAAATTGATTCCAACCCTCATACGTGTGCTATCATAGTCTAAGTCTTGTAATATGGCATTAATGACTTCACTAACAACCATTTCGAACGATGCTTCAAGATCTCTTGGTCCATGGAAGAAGTTTTCATCAATAACCTTTACTTCATATGTATGCCTTTCCATTGACTTTTTAAGTTTCTCTACAGAGATATGCGTTATGTCTGTTATAGTGGTCTTTCTCTTCTTATCAGGGGGATTCATTCTCGAAGGACTAGCCTGGAATAAATTTTTTAAATGAGAATATATATTAAATAATAAAAAAAAAATCTTACTTTTCATACAATTAGGTCACTATACCAATAATATATTAGTTTAACATAGTATTTCTCATTCCATATATTAAATATATATATCTACACAGCAGCAATAACAACATACCATTTTAAACGGTGCGCTGATAACGACAGGATGAACGCTTTTTACTCAAATGTATGGTTGTATATTCAACACGTTTCTGGAAAAGAATCACTTTTTTAGACATGTGCATATATAATTTACCCTCTATTCTTAATTGATAATATTTAATTACTTTACGTGTAATTAATTATTGACCAGATGTATACAATTGCTATTTTTTAAAATGAGAATATATATATATTAAATAATTAAAAAAAAAAAAAAAAAAAATCTTACCTAGCTGAATAAGTATGATTTGAAAAATCCTTCATGTGTTGATATAAAAAAACTCGCGATAATGATACAGCAGGGATCCAACGAATGTGTCTTAAAGTTGTTGATCGTCAGAGCTCTTGATTAAGAATGACCCCAATCGAGTAGCTCGCTGATTTATATATAACACACCTCCCCAAATCTATACAGTGTTGCCAATTCACCTCTGTATTGATACGCCAGTTGCCAGATCTTACCAGTTTGTTAATAAAATATAATAAGTATTGCATCACTTTAGTAAACATGTGTTATAGCATTAAAATCAATTTTCATGTTTCGAGTTGATTTTTTCTGAAAGGGGGCGGAGGCCTAAAAAGAGATAAACCTAAAAATATTTCAGGTGTTACTATTGCGTAATGTTGTGTGTGTGTGTGTTGTGTGTGTGTGTCGTGTGTGTGTGTGTGTGTGTATGTGCGTGTGTGTAGGTGTGTGTATTCTTAGTACAATACACAAGATAGGTTAGGATATTGATAAATCATTTGTTAAATATTACCATGTTTATGGAAAATTAACATTTGATATGTTAATGATATGTTTGAAAAAGTGTGAATAAGTTACGTTTTTGTATGCTGTGTTAGTTACTTTACTGTTGTTAAGTGTGGAACTTTGTTATTGTTATCAGTTTATTCGTGCTTAAGGTGCTTTAGGTTTGTCGTTGTACAATTAATATTTTTAGTTCAGGTTTGATGCTTATGGTTGCTTTATAGTGTTGAAAACTTTTGTTACCGTTTAACCATATATTCGTTGATCAGTGTATAAAGAACTTGATTTTATGTTATGCTTATCCAAAATCAAAAAAAAAAAAAAAAAAAAAAAAAAGTAAAAATGCAAAATAAAACTTACCAAAAAAAAAAAATAAAGTTAGAAAAATAAATTTAAATAAAAATAAAAAAAATAAAAAATGAAAAAATAACAAATAAAAAAAAATAAACACAAAGTGTAAATGTAAAATGAAACTTATAAAAATAAAAATACAGTATAAGCATGTTTCAACTTAGGAAAAAAAAAATTATATTAGTTAGCGTTTATAAAAAGAAAATGAGATTTAAAAATAGAAATGTCAGTCTTCAACATTTAGAAAAACGGTTTATCTTTGCATGATGCAATGCAATTGACGATATGTACATCTTAGAACATAAGTAGTTATGTGAACAGTAATGATATTGTATTATTAAACGAATGTTTACTATGTCGGCACCGCACCGGCTCCAGCACCGGTGCCACTACCAACTCTGAATCCTTCTCCTACTCCTCCTTCCTCATTCTTCTTCCTTCCTCTTTCCTCCTTCTTCCTTTCTTCTTCCTTTCTTCTTCCTTCTTCTTTCCTCCTCCTTCCTCTGTTTTGCATTCCATGCATTTCTTCTTCTTTTCTTCAAAGGGGGACCCCCCTCCGGGGGGTCTCTGGACTCCGAAACCGAATCCAACTCCTACTCCGTCTCAGACTCCAACTCCTCTACCCAGTCTCCAAGTTTCAGTCTTCTACGATCAATTTTAATTTTTTTAGGGGGCCGCGTCCCCCCTTACGGGGAACGTTATCTCGTCTCCGACGAGATTACGTCATATATACGCTCCCCAACATTCCAAATTTCACTCGATACGTTAAGCCTTCATGATGGTTTTCAGACGAAATTTGACCTTGGCGCTAAGGGGCAACACCCCCTTAGGGTATGACCTACGGTTTCACCAAAAAACTCGCCTGTGACTCCTGCTCGATTAAAGATATCTAAAGCCTAATCTTTACTCGGGAAAAGGAAGCAGCAAACAAGGGCGTGTGTATATTTTCACTTCGCTCTCGGGGTGACTCCCTCTATATTTACATCCTACAGACTATGGAAATTTACCACCGGTTATCGTCCTTAACCCATACATAGCTTATATTCCAAGTTTCAGACCTATACCTCTATTCCTTCATATCGAAAAGGCTGGTCTCGACGTGGAGCTGCCAATACTACAGCGATTAATCGAATGTAATTATTGTAAATTTATTTTCTTTCGATTATATTTTTCATTGTTAAAAGCCAACCAGTGCACGTAGAAAGACGATTTAAACATCAATATAGGGGTAATCGATTACGATAAATCGATTGGAACCGTCAAAAATGGATTCTACCGATCATATTAAAAACCGTCCAGAACCAAAACGGCCCCTTTTTGGGGTCTCCGCCCCCCTTTATTGGGGGACTAAACTCTGAAACGGTCTTCCAGACCTTAAATTCGGTCTCTCCGACCTTAAAAACCCTAGGTTTAACGTATCAAACGTCAAATCTATGAAAAATGATGGAATTTCCAAGTCAGCTGCCGACTGACTGGAATTTCCAAAAAAACCTTCGCAAGTGGTTTTTCAAGTCTTGCCTTCGACGTTGCAGGGTGCCATCGGGAAAAATCCCAAAATTCTCCCAGAGTGTGTGATCGTTGACCTAAATTAGGACAAAATGCTAAAAAAGTAGCTAAAAAATGCTAAAAAGTGCCAAAAATGCTAAAAAAGGCCAAATTTAACGGATTAGGTTGCCAGATTTAACGACAAATCTGGCAAAACGTTAAAAAAGTAGCAAAAATTTTCTATAAAAAATGGTAAAAATTTAGTAAAAAAGTACCAAAAATGCGCAAAATTAACGGATTAGGGTGCCAGATTTAGCGACAAATCTGGCTTCCGTTACTTTTGCGGTAGTTTACGACCCCTTACTACTATATATATATATATATATATATATATATATTATATATATATATATTTATTATATATATATATATATATATTATATATATATATATATATATATATATATATTATATATATTATATATATATATATATATATATATATATATATATATATAATATAATATATATATATAGGTTGATTTCTTGGAAAATTCAAAATCTTGATTAAAGGCAAATAGGCGCTAAAAAAACTCCAGCCATGAGTATTCATTATTATTCAATTAAATCCTTAATTTTATTATTTCAGACTTTTCGAATTTCGTTAATAATCCACTCTGCAGTGAACTAAAATTAGTAAAAACAAACAAAGGAAAAAAAAACGCTATAAATAATTATATAAAAGCAATAACAGTTAAAATTGACAACTTTAAGTAATATCTACACAATACAAAATCTCTCTC
>JABUQX010056768.1:0-66463 GCA_015478945.1 Trachelipus rathkii
AGTAAGATAGTTATAGTTATATTTAAAGTAAGGTTATTCTCTATAGTTACGTTTAAATAGGTATCATATACCTATATATACTACTATATAGCAAGATTTATAAGCTGTTTTATTAACAATATTTTTAAAGGTAGTGAACTAACATATCCTTTTAATTTTTTTATTCAGAATTTTAAAGCTAAATACAGTTATTATAAATTTTTATTGATTTTTTTATTTCATAAAATATTGTTTAGATTCATTATATCTAATAGATAAGCTGAGAATACGGTAGTAATAATGGATACATGGGATAAATACTAAGAATTACGAAACTAAACACATATAATTATAATTATATAAATAATATATATATATATATATTAATATATATATATATATATTATTAAATATATACTTATAATAATAGTAATCTACTACTATATATAATATAATATTATAATCACATATAATATATTATTAATATGATTAATTATATTAAATATTATTAACTATTAATATTATATATATTACTTATATATATATATATTAATAAATTACAGTTTACAAAGACATATGATGTTAGTATTAATATAGTTAGTTAAGCTATAGATATCAACTACACAGTTCATTTAGCTCTATATGTTAGTGTTAGTTAGTTCACATCATCACATTCACACATCTATTTATTAATCTGTTTAGTTAGTTGGATAATAGGATATAGTAATATAGATAAATTATAGATAGATTTAGATGAGATAGATATATTAAGATAGATAGATTAGATATAGGCCTAGATAATAATAATAATATAGATAATTATAAATAGAATAGCATAGATATATAAAGATAGATTCAGAGATACTTTTAGTTTTATAAAGAACTAATATATATAGATATCATGGTATAGTATAACCAATACGAGCGAAACTATTACGATACGTGTGATAGCGATAATAATATAAAAGTTCTTATGATACTATTTATATTAACTTTACTGAATCTACCATACCTATCTAATTTAATTAAACTGTATATTATACAGTCAGACACCAAAATCACATTCACTACAATCTATTCATCATCTATCTATCTTGTATTACTACTATCCACGTAAAATAATATGAGGAAAAACCTGCAAAGTCATCACCCTCATTCACTCTTTTATTATAGACGACACCCGAAAAAGAGGGACTTTGGTTTTCATAGTGAGACTTATATAACCATCTTCTATATATACCTAGAATGAAAGTCTAAATAATTAGTCTTTAACTGTATAACATATAATAGAATACAGCCATATCTTGAATGATATATAATGGATAATCATCACTCTCTCTTACTCTATCTCTCTCATCTCTATCTCTCTTATTTATTATCTATCTATTTATATATATCTTTTAACTATACTATCTCTCATCTCATCTTCTATCTATTACTATTCACTATCTCTCTCTACCATTACTCTCTCTCTTCTCTCTACGTATATATATCTATCTATACATTCATTACTTATATCTCTCTTCTCACTCTATATATATATTTATCTCTTTCATTACATATATATAACTCTCTTACTTACTATCTCTCTATACTACTATCTCTCTCTTATTCACCTCTCTCATCTATCTACTTCTACTCCTCACTCTCTCATTACTCTATTCATTTCTCTCGTCTATTACTACTCAGTATCTACTACTCACAATCTATCTTACTAATATATTATATCTCATAGATCTATCCTTTACTCAATTCTCCTCTGTTATTATTCATTAACTACATGCCTCTACATTACTCTCTTCGCATCTAAATATCCCCCTAATATATCTCCTCTCTCTTTACACTATCCATATTCATTATATATATATCTTCACCTCTATCTTGTATCATATATATTCGTAATATATATTTTCGATAGTACTTTAACCTGGGACATGATTTTGAATTTGATATGTTGACTATTAATAGTTTAATAGTGCTAGATTCACGAGTGATCACAAGATATGTTAATATATTTATATAGTTTTCACTTATTAATCATATTTAATATTACTGATATTTATGCTATACAAATATAAATATTATTATAATATCTTTTTAATTTATATTAATTACTCCATAATAATATTAAATTAATAGCATATATTAATTTTATTTACTATATTACTTCTTTATTCTTATTTTATTTATATTAATTTATAATATAACACAATATTGACAGGATAATATATATATATACTATTTATTTTAATAATCAGTATTCATAGACGTCACATATATTACTATATACATTTCTTAGAAACAATATTAATTTTTATTATAAAGCTCTGAACTATTTATTAAGAAATTAATATAATTCATAATATTACCACGATACATAAGTATTTATATGATCCGTATTACAATTTATTTTAACACTTATACTATAAGTATATATTTCTTTAACTTTACTTAACTCTATACCAATATATAAGCACCAAGTTTCCATACGCTATTATTCATATCCCTATAGACATATACTCATAATATTTGGACCATTTGTATTACTATAGCTATTAATATATTTAGCTTTATATCTTCAAGCCTTCCTTAGCAGGGATATAAATATATAACTTCAGGGAAGATAACGTTTTGAAACACATTTTGTGTAACTATCACAGCGAACTGATAGTAGTATATCTTTAACTTTCAATTTGAGTGAGAATTGTTCATAATTGATTATATACGGTGAGTAAGGAAATTCGTTGACACGACTGATCTTATTCTAGAAAACCATATATTAAAATATATATATATTTTCACTATAATCTCACTAAGAAAGTAGGTGTTTCATTTATGAGTTATCACAGACATATACAATAATTAACATATGAATATAAATTTAGATGTAAGCATATCTCTGATAAAAGAATTGGAAAAACATAGGAATTAGAGTTTAGTATTTAGCAATCTTCAAGTAAATATTTAATCATACAATTATATTTTCAATCACCACTATTCAGTATTTATATATAGTATTAGCGAATACATTGAACACACCATAATCACTTAGTATAATTTTCACAGTAACTCAAGTTGTGAATAAATTATGTCTTTAAAATATTACAGATTATTAATATTTGCATTTTATTATTCACTTGATTTAAAACCTATATTATTTCATATTGTCAACTAATTATGACGCATTCTTCCAAGCAACCAACGAACATTCACTTAATAATTCTTTCACAAAGCAAGCCTCTTAGTTAAATTATTATATTTACAGCTATTTAATTAATCAATGATCTAAAGTAATAAACTTATATATCGTATTAAATGTCATATATTCCATCCAAAAACCTTAGTATAGACGCATCCCATCGCTTGCTCTTGCTAATATACTTAATTATATATTTTTCGGTGCTTGCTAAAGTATATATACTTTTTCTCCTGCTGATTAATATATATATATATACAGGTTACTATATTACTATATTATATATATATATATATTCATAATAATAGATATATCGAAATTGTTGTACTAATATTATAATAGATTAATTGAATTAATAATATTACTTAATTAATATATATATTAATATATATTATATATATAACAGTTTTATATATATATATTACTATATAATATATATTTATAAAAATAATAATTTTTAAGTTTAAAATAGTATATTTTTATTAATTAATATATATTTATATAAAATATATTTTATTATATAATATATATAATAATCTAATATAAATTATATTAATATATTATAAGTATATATTATATATATATATATTATTAGCTATAATATATATATTATCATAATATATATATATTAAATTAGTATAATATAATAATTAATTATTAATATATAATTAATATATATATAATATATATAATATACAATATTATTATATATTATATATAAATATAAATACTTTTAATATATATCATACTAGTGAATTACGCATTATAATATAATATAATATAGTATATATATCATAATAAATATATATATATATATATATATATTAATTATATATATATATATATATAATATATTAATATTATATATATATATATACTATATATCTATATTAACATATATATATAATACTATTAATAAATATATAATATATAATATATATAATCATATATATAATTATATATAATTATATAAACTATTATATAATTAATCATAATATTATATATAGCTATATATAATATATATATATATTAATTATATATATACCAATATTATATATATATAAAACTAACTTTATATATAATACATATTTAAATATTATACTATATATATTAATATATAACATTATTTAACATATTATAATATATATATTTCAGCAAGATATAGTAAAATATAATTATATTATATTATATTAATATATACATACATAGTATTATCTACTTAGATTATTATATATATGAAAATATATATATAATAAACTACTTATATAATATATATATATATATATAATATTACACTATACTAAATATAATATATATTAATATTATATATAGGTATATAATAATATTATAATATGATATATATAGTAATTATTATATAGGGTAATATGTCCTCAGTTAACGGCCCATATGTTATTTCTAAAAAAAAATACACCAATCTCATAAGCTTTTTGCTTATATATAATTATAAAAAGTATGTATATCAATTTATATATATATACATTATGTATAAAATTTATGATGACTCTCAAATGATATTATATGGATAATTATTAGAAACTATCAAAATATTAAAATAAATCGATTTATTCTTCTATAAAAGTATTTTGGAAAATGAACAACTCAAGTATGTGATTATATTACATTTTACTTTATTATTGAATTAAATATGTTAATAAATTTATAAGTTATGCTCACAAATAATTCATCGTATAATTTATAATCACTCCGTTGATTGCGATGGAATATTAATTAATATCTTCAAAAAAATTTCAAAGAAATATCTAATATAGCATGGTTGCTTTGCTTACATTTAGTAAACGTTATACGAGGTTAAGTATGTCATACTAATCTTGTATTTATATGTTATATTTTCATGCTCTTCATTTATCTATATTATTATCTATATTATATAAATATATATATAATAACCTCTCTCGAACATTAACTTAATATATATTCACCATCTCTTATCTCTCTAAGCTCGAGGCACATCTATGATATTAAGCTGAGATCATATATTAATATATTATTTAATATATTACTCAGAGAGAAGTGTGTATTGTAACTAATTATAGATAAATTTTTTATTATATATTCTTCATGAGTATAAGTATTTAGTATATATATATATATATACTTTTATTCATATACTCACGTGTATAGAGAGAGATATATAATTAGTTGGTGGATTATTCTCTAGTAATTTAATTTGAAGTGCATATGAATTGATATCTTACAAAAAATAGCGTATTTATTGAGAATGTTTGAAGCGAAACTACAATAAATTTCACAGAATCAATATATTAATTCCTTACGTATACCTATTTCCTATTATTAAAATTAAAGAATAATCAAATGTAAATATGGTAATAAACTATATTTAATAGGTTAAAAACAGGAAATTACTATTTTCTTTTAACATTCACTAAAAATAATATTGTAAATACTACAAAGTAATTTATTTATTTTAGTTTACTATTTTTTTCCTAATCTACCACATTGATTTTTAAATTAAAGTAACCTACATATATATATAGTGACGTACAATAAGTTCTTTACAATTTCACCGATTATATATTTATCCTTGAAAAGTATTACTTTTTATGAAAAACAGATCAAGATTTATGTGAGGCTGTTAGTATTGATGTCAATAAGTAGGAGTCTGATGGTAATTAAATGCTTTGATATATACAATATTTAATAACATAACATAAATCACGTAACGGTTGATAAAAAAAATTTAGTTTCTTTTTTGAACTTTGTTATAGAGTGTATTTTATTTTATTTTATCTTTATATTTAATCACAGATTATCCAACCACTTAATTATCATACACTAGCTTATTGGGCATAGCCTTTTTCAATTACAGGGGCAGGAAATTAAAATATATATACCTACCCTCACAAAATTGATGAGGAAATTGATCTTCTGTATATAATAAGATCTTTAAGACATTTATGATACCCCTTTGAATGATGTTAATGACCACCAGACGAACTGGAACTTTTGAGGAATCATTCTGCCCAAGGAATAACAGACGCAGAGTATGACAATTAGCTTATAATGTATATTCACGCGCAAGTAGTTGAGTTTTCATCACTCATTAGCTCGCTAAAGATAAAAGAATTTATTCAACTATAGTTCTACTTTTTTAAATAGATTTTCTGAAGTCAGAGATATGTATTTTCAGAGCGGAGAGGACACGTTGGCATTGTTCCACGTGTCCTGTGAGTTCGGAAATTTAATTGATCTTCAACTGTAGTGCTATATTAGTTATAGTAGAAAATAGAAGAAGTAGAGAAAGAGAAATTGTAGTACATATTCACTACGGAGACAGTCGGTCACCTAACACTCTACCTAAAACTAGCATGCTTTATACGCAATTAGTAATATATTATATAAATCTATGATATCATACTATTTTTAACTATATATAGGGTAAATATATATATACATAAATAGTCTACCTATATTCTATTGTTTGCGCAGGTAAATGTAATAACTATTTATATAGACGTTTTTGGAGAGCAGAGTATATAATAACCCGACTCACTATGCGTACACCGTGTATATGACATAACCCTAGTGAGCTTAACTTTATATCTCATAAACTCATCTTATATAGTACTTGATTAAAACTGGTCGTAGCTTGAGATTTACTCTATACTTACGATGATAATATATAATCAGAGTATTTGAGACAGAACCCTCATAATAAATCCTGTTCTAATTAAATATCCATTTAGACTCTACATAATACTCACATCGGTAAATACTTTTTCACGAGTTTCACACACTTATATATCTATAATAACAAAATACTTGATATTAACTCACTTCACACATATGATAATATCATGATTATGTACATAAGACAAAATGATTATAGATATTTAAAATAATTCAGTACACATTTTTCTCAAGGGAATATATAAGTAAACATAAGATTAATCACACGTCTCATATTATTCATTATATATATACTCTATCAATTTGGAATGAAAGCTAAAAATAACATAATAAAGTAAATAATAATTATATTAAAAACCATAACATAAAAATATTTAAAATTTTAGTGTAGAGATTTTCACATATATATTATAAAATATAAAAATTATCATAAAACTTAGTAAAAAATTTATTATAAATTAGATTAAGACAATATATTATTATACTATTACATTAGATATATATCAATAATAAAATTATAGAATTTATTTAAAATGAACTTTTATTTCGATCCTTTAGGATTTAAATATTATCATGTGAGTTACTTCTTATAAGTAATTATCTAATTAATCTAATAATTAATATATCATATAAAATATTAATAATAGAAATTTCCTAATATATTTATTAATATTTAAACTATAAAGAAATATAATGTATATATATTTATATATATTTCATGTATATAATACTTTAAATATTACTTATAAATTTATTAATATATATTATTATATTTGTTATTTATGTTATTAATATTTATATATCACACTATTTATTATTAAATTTAATAATATAAAATTATATATTATTATATTATTATTATTATTTTAGACTATGAAAAGAGAATGTACTAATGTTCTGACGATTGGAGTTTTAATATTTTAATAAATAATTATATATGATAATTTTGTAATTTCTCGAGATAGATTTTTTGTTTTCATATACAGGAACTTCGATTTATATATTTTCATGAACTTGATAAGTCATTGGTTAATTATATTATATTTTTAATATTTTGATTACACTTTTTTCCTGTTTATTTTTCTCGTAAAATTTAATTCAACTTCATAAAAGATAATTTAATTTATTATTTTAGATGAGAGTGTAATATTTATATATATATTATTCTTTATTTATATGATAATTATTAGTATATTAACTTTCTTATAATTTGAACACAGTGTAGTGTAATATAATATAGTATATATAAATACATATAAAATTTCAAAGTATATAAAATATGTTCTTTGTAGATGGAAACTACCTCACATGGGTAGAATAAATATAATAATATTTTATATTATTATAGATGAATATTTTGTTTCGTCGGAGTTAATATACAATTAAATTTATATATCTTTATAATAAAAAAGAGATATAAAAAAACAAGATATTAATTATAATAGAAATATTCATGTAAATAAATAATGTGATAAGTAGAATGTAAAGAGTATGACATGTAGATTAAGAAGCGCTTATTCCGTACAGCATAAATAGAAAATACGACATAGTAATACACTATAAATAAATCAATTAAATAAAATTAAATATTATTATCTTAAATTATATAATGAATATATATTGAAGTATAAGAATTATATAATTCTCCTATAATTCTCCTATAATAATCTTTTATCAAATATAAATGATTAAATTATTTAGTATATATTATAAATATAAATATATTAATATATATAAACAATAATTGAAGTCTGAATTATAATATGTAAACGATTACCATCTCAATTAATATTTAATTTTAATATGTACTGTAAATAATATATATATATGGAGTATTATATACTACTAGCTAGAGGGCAATATCAGGATGCAAGAGATAAATGTTAATATTATCAAAATTAGTAGTATCACATTATTGATATTAATACAGTTGAGAGTTACAATACATGAGAAGTTATATAAGGATTAAACATGACTCACATATAAATATTATATTATCTACATAATTCATCTTTAGTGTGAAGTAAATTTTATATATCGAGAGAGGTGATATATAGCTATTTACTCAGATATAAATTCATTTTATTATAATATATAATATATTTAATAAATTATAATTATATATTATTTATTATATGAGTGCAATCATTGAGGGTAATAATGTACTCAGATTCTCATTCTAGCTCCATTTATCTACTATTACATGCATCTTAGAAATCACTATAAATCTACTGCAATATTAGATATTTTATTCGAAATTTATAGATATAACATCTAATCATTTATTGCCTATAAAACATTTTATTTGTGAGTGGATGTATAACACAATTATTAATGTATAGATGCTCAAATTATTGAATTTAATGCTATATGGTATATCTCTATATTATCAATATTTGTGTATTAATTAAGGTAATAATCATCTACACTTATATGTAGATCAATTTTTATATATCTTCAAGTATGTATATATTTCATTTATATATATATACTCATCAGCTACTTACAAAGTGATAAAATCTCAACCTTCATGACCTTAGAATAGGCGAACTTAGTAATTCTTTACCTATTGCTTAATATTATAAGTATTTATCTGATTGTATCTCCTAAAGTATTAATGAGTATTGATATTCTTGAGTTATTCATCTATAAAGATCTTATAGATCATATGATTATGTAAATTATGCATTTAATATTATAGTATTATTAATGATTTAGTTTAATGGGTGTCTGGATGAAGCAGTTATTGGACATTATAATTATGATTTATAATATAACTAATTATATTTAAATATCTATATTAAGTTAAGATATGATTTAATAGATTTAAGTATAATATATGATAGTATTAATGATATAATTAAATTAATATATGAATATATTAATGAATGTTTAGAATTAGTTAATATAATTGAAGATTTAGATATTTAAAAGTTATAAAAATTAGATGCGATAGATATATTAGTAAGTAATTAAAAAGAGTGGTGTGTGTACGTTGTGTAGTGTGTGATTTGTGTAGTTGTGTTGTATGTTGATGTATTAGTTGTAGAGTATGTGTTTAGTGTTGATAATGTATAGTATAATTTGTGGATGATAGCACTTATATGACTATTTAATTAACCATTACTCACTGAATACAAATTTTAATTATATGAGATTAAAATTCATATAGGAAATCAAATAAATATTATTATATATATATATATATTTATTATTAAGGTTTTACTTAAATTCAAACAATATACTTGATAACATGCATAATCATTAGCATAAAGAATCGATGAAATACAGTATAAATGGAAATTATTAATTTTCCAAATCAATAAATCATTAAATTAATATATACAAATCCATATCTAACATCAAAATCGAAATATTAATTAAAATAATTGAACAATATGCATAATATTTAATAAATTTAATATAAATATTACTAATATGAATTTAATCAATTATTAATTCTATTTAATTAACTAAACTAAGACATACACACATAAATAAATTATTATATATAAAATTATATAGAATACTAATAATAATAATAACTCACTGTAATTTATAATATAAAATATATTTCACTCAACACTAAATTAATATTAAACATATCTTTAATAATTAAAATAATATCGAAATTATAATTTAAATATATCATGATTATTATTTATACATTTGAATATTTTTAAATATTACTATATAATTAACATCAATAACAATTATTAAATTCATTAATATATTATATAATTTATAATATATTATATCTTATATCTATTCAATAACTACTACTAAATATTAAAAAATAATAAACTTTCCATATATAATATACATAATACTATACACTACTATTATAATCACATAATATACTCCATAATGTATATAATGTACCATATACATATATTATTTATCACATTATATCATATAATATATAATAAATACACATACAAGTAATATCTATATAAATTTAATATAGTATTTATCTAATAAGACACAATACATCATTAAACTAATTATTAATACCATATATTACAATAACAATATTAATTATAATATTAACACTATATTAATCAAATAAATAATAATTCATTACTAATTACTATTACAATATTTAATATATATAGGGAGAATATATAACTCACTATATATTATTACACTAATTCAATCAAGTAGTATCACATTAACATATACGTATTAGTAACTCTAATATAAATATCGTGGAGAACTACTAAACACACCGGACTGATATAATATCACATCATATATACAGTGAACAATTAATATACTTAATAACGCATAAAGCCTTTCATACAGATGATCATATATTCTATATATACACGTATGATCGAAGATAGTCACTCTATCTTACTTGTCTTATGAAACACATATAAGTTAAGAAAGTTCTATTATAAATCTTGTCGAGATCATAATCATAGAGCACTATAATATACGACAGAATAATATATTATATCTATTCATCATACATAAAAATCTAGCTACACTACACACTTAATCACTAATCATATATCTAGATGACATGAAGAGACAGTGAGACGACTACTATGCACACTACACTATACTAACACTCACCATTAAGATATCGAGAATTACTATTTTTCAACGTCATATTCATATGAATAAGATGATGATCGACGACACCTAAATAACTACTTACAAGGAGGATAAGATATATAGACCAACATTGCCTTCTAGTGAATAATATCATATCCACGAGCTACAATCCTTACTTTCTATTTATTTTATTAGGTTGCATGCCAATTATTTTCTCATTTAATATGTAGATTCGGTTGCCATAGAACGACTTAAAGTAAAATCATTCACTAATATTCTAGACCATTTTACTCACTCATTATATATCATATAATCTTTTTATATTACTCATATAATTTGATTAATAAATAAAGATAACAGCATCATACACAACACTAAACACACTAAAGGTTATATCTGCGAGAAAACGTGTACGATATTCTATCAATAAGCAAAGGAAATAAAACCACACTTAAGCACTATCTCAGAGCTTATTTTGAGACACTCACACTCTTATTGTAAAATAATAACGGTTTAAGATTCCAGAAAATCAGAAGACAGGAACGATATATTATCTACTTACAAACACCACACACACTACACACACACACTACACATCTATACTATTCTGTTTAATTTTTGAGAGCTCTTAATAAAAAAGATTATTATTATTTTTTACCTGTATTTTACGAAAGAAGAAATATACTCACTAAAGGTATTTGAGTATTTTTCGTTTATTATATAATATATAAATAGAAGTTATTTTTTAATCCATGTTACACTAAGAATATTAAGATTGTATTTAATATCGTTCAATCTATACATTTTATTATAATTAAATAATGAAGTAACACTATCTCAGCAAATGCATTTAGAGAGTTCATTTATATTTCCTTATTGTTAGTAAATCGATCGATTTCGAGAAATAATCGTATTCTTCAAATACCATCTGGATAATAATGATATATATATATATATAACCTATATAATATATATATATAATTAGATAATAATATAATAAATATAAAATATAAAACAAGAAAAGGTTCAATAATTCTCATATACTTCACCTATTTCACTTATTCACTTATTAGTGACAATATATATAAATCTATAGAAATGATTCAATATCAGAGTTAAAGTAAGTCTATTGAATGATTATAACTATGTTTAGTATGTGAGTGGATTCCTCCCTGAAGATTTTTTAAATCAAACTCTTTAACATCCGTGCCTAAAATGTCTTGAATATAATAAATATTATAAAATAAGCACTTTCAAATTATTCCCATTTCTTATTAAACTGTATACAAATAATAAATTAATTATAAATCTTGCTATATTTTTAATTCAAATAATATATAATAATATAACGAATAAAATAATATAATAATTAACTAATAATAATTAAGTAATAATTATATCAATATATAAATCAATATTAAATAACAATAATAATAATTAAAAAAATAATACATAATAAATTAATAATAATATATATAGATAATAATAATATATATAATACAACAAAGTTTTCAAAAATAGAAGACAAATGTAATTAATGTATAAAATATAATCATTTTTTAAAAAAATATAGTATAATTATAATTTTAAATAAACAATTATAAATAAATAATAATAAAAATAATTAAAATTAAAATAATTAAATACACACTATAATAAAATTAATTAATACAATAATTATAAATTAAATTAATTACAACAATAATATAAACATAATAATAATTGATAATGTGTAAATTAATATTAATTATAATATAAATATTATCATAATAATCAATTAATAATAGTGCAACCGTAAATGAATGCATATAATAATAATATTAAATTAATTATGAAATGATATAGAAAAAAATATATAACTATAATATAATATATATATAATAAAATAATAATACACTAATAATTATAAATAGTTTAAATATAATAGGATATTAATAATTAATAATGTAACAATAAATTAATAACTAATATATAAACAATACAATAACAATAATAATAATAATTAAATATAATAATAAAATAATAATAAATAATTAAATAATTAACAGAATAATTTATAAATAATAAATAAATAAAATTATATAAATAAAAAAAATAATAATAATATAAAATTTAATAATCATTATAAATTTAAATAATAAATAATATTTAATTAAATAATAATATAATAAATAAATAATTAATAATTAAATAATAATATAATTAATATATAAATAAATAATATAATAATAATTATATAATTGAATATATGTATATATAAATCAAATATCTTCTGAGGATTTTAAACCATGGTTATTTAATGTATCAGTAATGAGATGGAGTCAATTTTGCACATAAATACATATACTATCATCATCAATATAATTCTATACCTTCATCAGCATCTTAATTAACTGATAGTTACATATACTAACTCTACAGTTAAGTGTATTCTATAAGATAACTATACTACCTATACAATATCATAAAAATATAAATTCTATCTATCACCAAAAATTTTCTAATATGTATAAATATAAATTAATAAATAATTACAATTAATTCATATTGTATTCAAGAGAGATTCAATGTATTCATAGATGAATTCAAGAAGATTCAATGTATAAGTTGTATTAAATTATTATTAATAATAATAATAATAATATAATAATAATTAATATATATAATAATAATATAATATATTAATATAATAATATCATTATAATATATATATATTTTTATAATAGTAATTTAGAAATTGTGAGAAGATAATAATAATAATGCATTGAATAATATTAATATAATATAATTAATATTAAATAAAAAAAGGATTTTAATATTAAATTAATATAATAAAATTAGAAGTATAAAAATATATAATAATAATTTAAATTTTATAAACAATAATAATAATAATAATAATATAAAATATATATAAGATTATAAATAATAATAATAATAATAATAATATAATATATGTTTTTATTAATAAATTAAATAGGTAAATAATAAATACTTAAATTTAATAAAAATATAAAATTAATCAAAAATGAATTATTTTTTCAATATAATAATCCAATTTTAAGCTCTTTTAGTAATAATAATAATATAATAACTAATATATAAATAATTAAAATAATACATAGAATAATAATAATAATAATAATTATAATTTAAGAATATAAGATAAAAATAATGAATAAATAAATAATAATTAGAGAAGTAACAGCAATAACAAAAGCATTATGATAGATGAGTAGAAGGAATAATAAGTAAAATAATAGAAAAATGAAGAATATGAATAGAATAGGGAGAAGATGAGAGAGATAAAGAATGAGAAAGAAAGAGAGAAGATTATTAATAGAGAGAGAGAGATAAAAAAAATAAACCAGGAATAATAAAAGAGAAATGAAGAAATGATAAAATAAACAAGAATGAGAATAGGAGGAGGGTTAATGAAGAGGAAAGAAATAAGATAAGATAGATGAACACATATATATTATTATTAGTCATACATATTGTCATGTTTCAATCTTATTACTGAGTTTATATTTCTAAATATTTTTGATACTCTACCTACATTTAGTATACTTATAAATATAAGTATATTATTATTATATTATTTCTAAATAATATATATATTTTATGTATATTAATTCGTCTAATCAGAAGACATTATTGTTTATATGAACTGTGAGGATTATTATTCACTTGACTCATTTGAATTCTATTCATTTGCTTACATTTATTCACATATAGATTATTATCTATCTAACTATCCTATTGAGGTCTTTTAAACATTACTAATATAATAAATTATCACATGTATCAATTTAATCACTATAATTAATATATTCATGATTCACATATTATTTCAATTATAAATTGCTATTTATGTACGATTAGTATTATTATATTCATTCATTACTTTGGGGTCTGTCTGTATGCGATAATCACATGAAACTCACTCTCCTCCATGCCTATTCCTTCTATCTTAACACTCTCTCTAAATTTTATATATATATAAGCGGAGAGATGATCTTTAACATTTTGTATCTTTATATATAGCTAATATATAAATAAAAAAGAGACTTTGCTTTCATAAAAAACATATTTGGAAAAAAACAATCATTGTTCGCGAAAAATTGCCACAAATAAAATCCTTACTCCAATATTTTTTTGGCTCATCAGTAACGTAAAACAGCCATCTGTTATATAAAATATGTATATTGTGGTTGGTTCAGATTATCTAAAAATAAAATTAAAAATATAAAATAAATTTGTGGAGTATTTAATTATTTAATTTATAGTGCACTCGATTTCGAATAATAACAAGTTATAACGACACTATACTCTCAACTCACATCCGTCTTATAAATTTAAACAACACAAACGAGTATCGAAATCCTAAATGAGTATCTCATCACGGATCATTTAATAATATAGGTATTCATGCTTCTAGGCAGAACCTAAACTGGAACGTTAATACCTTTCGTAAATAAAATAATTGATGATTGTTATTTGATTTCATATTCACTTATTATTTCCAAATGTACTTTAGTCATAAATTCCATTAATATATATTCAAATAATTTTTTATTATTCACTACATTCATTATTATTATTATTAATCATTATTATAATTAAATTAATTCACTGGATCTAATATTATGTATGAAATTGAGTGATGATTATATCAATCCATTATTAGTCTGAATATTATCTATATAACACACTCATATAATATGTGAACTGAATATAATTATTTGACTCTATATTACTCTCATCTAATATAAATATTATTATTATTAATTATTATTATTATTATTATTAATGCGAGAATAACTATTGTGGCTTCGATAAAAAATTTTCAATACTCTCTGTTATCGTTATATCACTTAATTAATTAACTCCTCACATTAATTTGCTATCTGACGATAAGCTACCTTTATTATAATTATCTAAATTAGTTAAACATTCATTTATGTGCTATATAAATATGATTATAATACGAAGAGACTACATGGCTACAACAACCTATCTTTCAGAGTTCAGTCTCTATTTATACTAACACTTCTCACATCAAACCCAAAAAGAGTGAGAATACTAACAAACGAAAAGATATACAGACAGAATAAGCAAACATCTAACTGCAGAGCATACAAGTCTTAATACACTATCATACTAATGACAAAATGCACACATGTAAAGGATAGTTCTTAAGCAAAACCAGTGTCAATCGAAACAGTTTAGACACTACTACTCCTAGAAAAACAAAAATTACACAGATTCCAAAACTATATAAGACCTTACGTAAGCTCGCCTCCTATCATTTAGGTGATTTTATTCAATTCACTATATATTGAGTGCCAGCACAATAAACAAAACAAAAGCTTATATATTCAAATATTGTAATATATAAAAGAACTGATTTTAATATACTCAATATCAGTTTAATAACAACCAATACCAAATAATAAAGATATCGATAGAACGACTAAACTGAATACTTCGTAAACGTACGTAAGTACAAATCTTGTAGATGACTAAACCCCAAATACGTTAACATCAATTGAACTTCCTCTCAAACTACGAGTCCTCATTTTATTATTCACCTTATACTTACATCTATTTGAGTCCGAATGGTAAATAAAGTAATACGCCGAGGATTAATAAAAAATACAATAAATTGTATGATTATATTTAATTATATAATCTATCATACCCAATCACATCCTCTAAATAACTCGCTGCCTGAGAAATAAATATAGCCACCTCCTTATAAATATAACACTTATGATTCAAATAAGTGGAGGACTGAGACTTGTCTATATTTTTTGTGTGAGAACATGATATTTCCTCTCATTAGTTACTGTCTTTCCAAGACAGCAAAAAGTAATCACTTCACCTATAAGTAGAAAAAAAGATCCTCCTCGCCTCAATGCTCAACACACTAGTTATCGATATCTAGTATCTCTATTTCAATCTGTTCACTCAACTTATTGCTATAGCTGTATATTATAATTAAAGCATTACTTTGTTGTGTGATGTATATATATTTAGTTTTTCTAAACGAGTTTTATAAACAGAATATATGTTTTATTAAGCATCTAATAATCAACTTATTCTTATCATTAGATCAGGTAACTGACATTTATTCATAATTAATTTCATTTAGTTTCTATTGCATACTGCGTAGATTGACAGATTAGCACTAAATTTCTTTAAAATATAGCTATATAAACACGAAAAACCTTGAACAAAAATAAAAAAATGGAATATCTTGAAAAGTACGACACCTCAAAGTCTATTTATTACATAATCAAATAATCACATATAATCGTATTGACATGATTAGCGAGTAATCACACTATGAGCATACGACTGCCGATGGTAATCAATAGAAGCGTAGAAGACATATTATAGAGCACTTTTATGATAGAGAGAGGTTCATATAGCTCTACTTCCTCTAATGCGTTAGTTGAATAGAAGGCTACGTGAAACTGGAGAGATCACTACAAAGACTTCGAAAACATACTAACTAGGAATATGAATGAAGCTCGAGAGGCAAAGCGCACGTCACTATCTCGAGAGCATCGTTCGGACTGTATCCCTGAGGAGCAGCTCATTCTTGAGAGTATTAATGCAGCAGGAAGAGGTTATTGATTATTCGATAACTCTAACAAACGAGCAGAAATAGAGTGAGTCAGTCCTAGAAATGTACTCAATATATTTGTTAAATTGCTGTAAATTCAAATTGGAGTTATTTTCTTATGTGCTTGAGAGACGCGTATAAACCCGTATCAACATTCATCTGTTATAATAATTTTGAAAATGAAGATGATTCCTTCAAATTCCTAATCATTCTCTTCGAAAAGAAAATAACAGACACATTACACAAGAAACATGAATGGATAAGTTACCTAATAGCTATCTTTAGAATTTAATAAATAAACATCTTACATAATTTTAGGATAAGAAACAATTAAACGATTTAAAATAATATTAACAAAATCAAATCTGTAGAACTGAATAGGCTGCAAATGCAAAATACTTGGGTAACAATCGATGATTAAATAATAACATATTTAAATGAAACATATAACAACCTTAGTGTGAAGTACCAGACTGGTCGGATATAATATGTAAGTTATAATATGTAAATTTAAAAATGTTGAGAAATTTGTTTCCTCTTTACATTCTTAGAAATTATAACTATAGTAGCACTTATAACCCCTCACTTTTCTTATATACTAGTATCTCCTATCTACGGTACCTAAACAAGTAATAACTCATTAAATCCACATAATAATGAGTATAATGGTATAACCTACCTAAGAAGAGATTTATAATTACGCCTATTTAAGAGCAATTAATATACATAAGAGATACTTTAGTTTACAGTGAGCCATACACAACCATTATTCAACAGCCTAAAGATATTGCAGTTTAAAGACTTGCCTAAATTTATCTCTCCTGAAAGAGATATCATACAATATTACAATAACAATGCCATGTGAAGGAAAAAAAAGCCTCAATTGAATTCAGAAACCAAAGCTCACCCGGCTTTTTTCGCTAAATATCAAATATATAAATCTAGAAGGAAGTTCGGACCTAATTTAAATTGCCTATTTCCGGTATGTAGAAATTACTTACCCCGTCATATTCAGTGGTGAGTTGCTAAAACTTTAGCAACTCACTGTATGTAGGGAACTTGTGAAAAAACCGTGAAACTTACTACCCACTTATTTTAATACTAAAAATAAATAAAAATAAGTTATTTATATAAATTAAAATACTTATAATTAAATAACTATACAATATGAATTAGAACCTTTCACAAAACACATCATACTCTTACTAATAATTATTTATATTTACTATTATTTGTATACTATTAATTATATATTATTCGTAAATATTAAATTTAATTACTTAACTAATATTTTATTTATATATATATTATATTATTAGCCTATCTGTTATATATACTTGATTGGAATGCGATTAGAATATTATCCATTTATGAGAGTAATATTGTAATATAGTTACTGATTGATTTATTACATTATAGTAATAGATTTCATGTCTGTATTGATTATTATTATTTCTCTATAAAACATTGCAGTTATATCTTACTTAATATATATATTTCTATTTTTAAGTAAGTGACAAGTCGATATTATATATTACCTCGTGAAGATTCTGGTTTATTATTATTTAGTTAATTATTTAACTAATATTGATTTGAATTATTAATTAGTTATGTACTTTACACTAATTAGTCTTATTACTTTTCCAATACAATTTTCAAAATGGCTTATTCGCACAATTTTAGTAGCAACACTCTATTTTCAAAACATTATTTGTTAGTTATATTTGTTATTATTATATCGAGATAATTATATTACACGACTATTAGTAATACTTGAGGCTGGTAGGCTAGTATCCCTAACATTGTATCTTGTGAAGTTTGTCGTCTTCACAGCGTCAGCACATGTGGGCTGTTGTTAAAATATATATTTTTTTATTAATAATTTCTTTAATTATTTAATCTATTATAGAATAGTGTGTGATATAATTTTTCATCAAGATCTATAAGTTGTTGACATTTTAGAAATTTGCATTAAGTATCCAGAGTGGTAGTGTAGTTTGAATGTAATATAACAAATTATACTAAAATGTCAGAAAGAAATAAAATTAAATTTCTATTATTATCTTACATACACATTAACATTTTCATTTGCCATTTTCTATATTTCTATTATTTATATAGTATTCAGACATTACATATTATTCAACATAATATCGCCATCAATTCACATTATATAATATTATAATTAATCATATATTATATATATAGATAATTATTAATTATTTCTCTATTTATTATTATTTAATTTACTATATTAGTATTATTATTATTATCTATTATTAATTAAACCATGTTATGGCAGTATTTAAATTATATTGTATATCAAATATTATATGTATTAATCTTAACTAAAAAATATTAGTAGTATATATTAATTATAGTTATTGTTATTTAATAATGATTGTTTTTTATTATGTGATTAATTATATTATATTATTTGAGTTATACGGTTTACTTCATGAGTATTATTATAATTATTAGTTATTATTATTATTGAGAGTAGCGATATATTGTCAAATGATTGATCGATTTATTATTGTTATTATCTGTGTATATCCACTTAATTTATTATTCGGATCCATAGTGTTACGATATATATTAGTCATTATATTTTTGAGAAAAAGGTTATTCCTATGACATTATCCTTCGAGAATAAATCATATATGACCCTCTGAGATTATGTAGTAATCTTTTATTATTTTAATATTAATAAAATATATATATAATAATTACTTATTATTATTATTATTAATTCTTAATTATTATATGAGATTATTATTATTATTATTATATTATTATTATTATTATTAATTATTTATTTTATTATTACTATATTACTATTATATAAATTATATTTAAATTAATAATTATTTATATTAATTTAATTGTTATTATTAATTATTATTATTATTTTATATATATTATTATTATTATTTATTGTATTTAGAAAAGGTTTTTAATTGTTATTATATAATTATTATATTTATATGAGTATATATTATAATTATTATTATTGTATATTAATTATAATTTATAGAGTTTATTAATTATTATATTTAATATAATGTATATTATTATATATATATTATTATTGATTGTATCGATTCTTAGTTTAATATATTTGTCCAAATTTATTAAATTTATATTATTTTATTTTCTAATTTATGATAAGAAAAAACTTCATAAATTATTCAATCCGAGTATTTACTGCAAAGCTATTTTATAGGGTAATTTTAGAACACTGCACTATTCACTCTGGCACACATCATATATCATTTTGAGAATAGCATACACCACTGGCTTATTTCTAACAGCAGACATGTACACTGTGTCATTAATGTCTATAGTATACCATTTTCCACACAATAATTTAAGTCTTAGAAAAGCTGTCAAAGTCATATAATATTGCAATAATTAAGGTTCATATGGAGTTATCACATTTTACATGTTAATACTCTGATGTATTTACAAATTGTAAAATATTTAAACAATATAATATTAATCTATATATAAATTAAAAATGGTTAATATATGGATTAGGTATTATATAGTCATATATTGTATTGTATCTTAATCTAGTTAATTTGTGTTTTATTCTCATCTTGCTTCTTAATTCTAACTATAGAGTAGTGCTAGGATATATATAGGAAATATCGAGAAGAAGAGTATATGAGGCATACTCATAAATCTATCGAGATAATAGTTACTTAAGTATATAGATATATATATAATATTTTTTTGTGAATATTTTATGCATATACAATAAAAATACATCAGTTGAGATTGTAATATTTACCAATTTCAATTTCAATTCAGCATAAGGAAATTACAATTAAATTATTAACAAATCAAATAATCTTGTGTTCTCGTCAAACGCCTAATCATACATTCATATAATCACTTATTGTCTAAAAATAACTAAAACCATAAACAATATATACACTTAACATAATAACAATAGAAAAATACTAAACATAAAATAAAATATATAAAACTAATAACATCACAACAATAATGAATCTTACAATCTACACCACATTATATATGCATAATTATCTAATCTAATTTTTCTCTAATTCTCAATTCAATATTACAAACATCACATCATCAAGGAGCAAAAAATACGTCTAAAATTTGCAATTTATACTAAATAAATAAAAACCTTTACAACAAAATAACATAAATAATATTAATAATAATTAAATTTATATAATAAATAATTAAATAATAATAACAATATATAAATAATAATTAATATTATATAATAATTAATAGTGCTGAGAGATAATAATATATTAAAAAATAATTAAAATTAAATATATAAATAATATAAATACATAATGATAATTATTTTAATTATTATATATAATTTAATATAATAGATTAAATTTAATAGATTAATAATAATAATAATATAATAATAATATTAATATATAATAATAATACTGATAAATAATTCATAATAACTAATAATAATAAATATATAATCTATTTATCTAAATAATACTAAAAAACATCACTAATATATAATTAATAAAAATTAAGAAATTATATGTACATATGCTATACTTTAATATTAACATTTAATATATTAAACAATTAATTCTATCTAATATTATATAATACATAACAAATATATATCATAAATTAATATAATAAAAATAACAATAATAATTGAAAAATCACAGATCACAAATCATATAACAAAACATTCGAATATAAATAATAATAATACTATAACTATATATATATACTAAAATAGTCTTTACTTCATTAATAAATTGAAAAGTAATAATAATATATAGTACTAATGTTAATAATATTAATAATAATAATTAATTAAATAATAATAATAATAATTATACATAATAATAAAATAATAATAATAATGATATAATTTACTATATATAATAATATAAAAATTTTAATATTATAATATTTAAAGAGTTAGGAATTTCGAAATATAATATATTAACAAAGAAATTATCATTTATTAAATACAAAATTGAAAAAATAATCACTAATAATAAGAAAATAATTATTATAAGCAAATAATAATATTATGAATGAGTGAACAATTGATCTCTGAAATCTATTTTGTGGTTTTGTTGTTGACATATCAATAATATAGAAATAATATAAAATTTTTCATAAGACAAAGTGAGAGAGCGAGATAATATCAAAGAAATAGATTTTGAAATTTACAAAATTAATTCATACAATAATAAATATAACTAAATATATAAATGAATTATGAGTTTATATCAGTTACCATATAAATTATTTAGTATCAAGCAAGATATACACACATTGTCTATAAATGCATTAGATTCATATTAATTCAAAGTAGTTGATATCATCATATTCTAATAAGTTACTACAGATATTATTTTCTCATCTCTCAACAATATCACTTACGTTCATACTATAATTACTTTCATATATTAAATACTCACATCATAACTATATCTACTAATTCATTCATATCACATTATCATCAATGATAATCTCTCTCTCCTAAATAATAATATTACATCATTAGTGTCGAATATTTTTTTTGCTTTTGACTTAATAAAGATCATATATCTCTACTTCTCACTTCGTCCGGCCTTCCTCTTCATTCGCTCTCTAATAATCATTATGAATATAAGAATAATCAATAATTCAATAATAAATATATCAATAATATTCATAATATACTAATAATAATAATGAATCAATAATAAGTCTAATAAATTCCAAATAATCTGATAACTTCTCATAACTCATTACTACTTCTTGGATATTGCATATCTAGTTTTTCATAAATTTTGAGGTAATAAGATATATATAAAAAAATTTATGATGAGGATATAATAAAATAGAATTCTGAGAGATTATAATATAAAGTAGAATAAGGTACCAATTTGCACTAAATAAGTAAAGATAAGATGAGATTGGCCAATAACTTATAATAATTGATATTAATTTTATCAGAAAGTAAAGATAAGTATGTTAGTTATAGATTAAATATGTAGATATCTCGAGATACTGGTAGCTTAATTGAGTATATATATAATATTTATTTAGATAATTAATATTTTTATATATAGTTAGAAAGTATCTTAGAGAGAGATTTTCTCGTGGCTATTGAAAAGATCGAGAGGTGCATGAGAGAAGTTATATATATATTATAGAATGCATGGTCAATATTGTAGCTGAGAAAGATATAATTTGTAGAAGCTAATTTTTTTACTTAGAAGTAGTGACTCACTACCAGAGCAGTATATGGAGGGTTTATACTCCTATATGTAATGAAAACTATAATAGTATATCACGAGATTTTTATGATGATCTGTCACTTGAGTACAGCCTTTAAGCTTGTGAGCTCTTGCAATATGGAAATATAATATATTGGTATATAGTACTAAAGAAAATCACAAATGCATATTAGCTATAAAATTAGTAATGATGTAATCATGCCAATAGATATAATATTATAGAATATGTATATATCTACTGTTACAAGTGAGAGATAAATTAGCACTTTTCTAATAAACACTCTGTCAAATATACTTCTTTCAGAGGATTTTTTACTCCTGACTAAAATTTAGAGGATCCCTTTTAGGTCTCCCAATTAAGTCTCTTCTATTAAAGAAGAATTCATGGGAATAAATTAAGACCTGAGAAAATTGAGCTATATAGCAGAAAGTACATACTAATATATCGTCTTTCGTGTGCGTTCACACTAGAAAGGGAGTAGATTATTTAACTCTCAGTAGATTTAACACTTTGTAAGGTTAACGAAAAAGTGGAGTCAAATTAGAAAGACTAGTAAACGAAGTGAAGGAGTTAGTGATGATGAGTAAGTTGGGCTATTTAATGAATATCAATTACTTACAAAAATGTAAAGAGGAGATAACCAGACAGAATAATCATCAATTTTTAATCAGTCATACATATTCCATTGTACTACTTCGACCAGCTGCTCACAGGTTGTTAATATGTTTCCTTATAAATTCTGTTAGTCATTAAATTAATTTGATTGTGCATTAATATTCACACAAGTATATTAGACATATTAGCTCTAGACCACTCTCAGAAGTATCTGAAGCATTGTTTGGAATAGTATGAGAGATAATATAATTCAATATATATTAGTGAGATTAGGTGCGAATAGGAAAAGTTTATGCAAGATTTTTTTATTCTAAATCTTGAAAGTATTAATAGAGCTTAAGTTAGGAGCAAGTCTATATCCATTCTCTTTCTCATTTATTAAGAGTTAATGTGTGGACATATAATGGACACTATATATTAGTCTGCAGTATAGAGACGAGGCTATTCTACTGAGGTCTCATTTGATTGAAATCAGAGGTATCCATGCTCAGCTAATAGAGGAGAAAATCAGAGAGAGAGTATAGAGTCGTCATTGATATTATGAACAAGATTCTATGTATATATTTATCTGCAAATCACCTTTACGATTCCGCAAAAAGAATCTGAAGTGTCGCATCCGAGGGTAACGCCGGGTTGTCTGACTTGTGAAGATATAGCAGGTTGAGAATAGACTTATGTTAGTTTATATTTTATATATTGATATTTGATAGTTTATTGTGCGTCCTTTCTACGATCTAGCTTAGATTGAGAAAGGCACCAATATGTGTTAAATAACTCACGGCCTCAGTACGTTCTGTTAAAGTGAGAGTTTCTCTGGAATATTTAACATTTTATAAAATTATTAATGTAACATGCGCATTCATGTCAGTAAGCTTTATAATGTTAGAAATCTATATAATAATGAGGCTAGGGAGAGTCTTATTAATTTCTATATATATTTTCTGTAATTAACAGTTTTTCGATTAAGCAAATGATGATAGCATATCTGCATTGACAGTGAGCTCATTTTATTCTACATCACAATTGATGAATATCATTAAGAATATGTGATATTGTGATTATAAAGATATTTCACTGTTTAAACTGAATTTGAAACTAATTTCTCACAATAATATATTTATACTTAACAAATTTAATAAATATATTTTAGGTGAATAATGATTTTGTCGTAATAAATTTTTGCTAGGTTTTGCTAAATAGTGATCTCAACATTTTTTTGTATTAATATAATAGGGATTATACTTATTGAAGAAAAAAGAAAATTTTATGGAAAATAAAGTTCCTGTATCAATATATATAACCATGATTCATTGTGAACTAGAAAGAATTTTAGCGTTTTGAAGAGGAGGAGAATGTCCTCTATGATAAGATAATTAGGCACGCCGAGTTTGAGGATATCAGTGTCTTTAGGGAGAGTATGAGATGTAACATATCGACAATTCTCGTGTTATAGTGTCTTTATTACAAATCCGGAGCTGCGATTAACGCCCATATTTTCACACCTCCTTGACAGTATGATATTGGGAAATGAAGGAGAAAATGACACTTCTTACTCACGTGTAAGCAACACGTTATTCAATATGATTGTTTTGGCCTTGGGAGAGTGTTTGATTTCTCCTAATTTGCTTAACCGACGTTCAATGTGCGTAGCAGCCATCCAATTCTTTATATTCTCTCTCGCGGATGCGTAAAATTTGTTGGAGTGCTGCGAATGTTAACTCGATATGGACGTAATAGAATGTTAATTACTTTTAGGAACATGTCGTGTTGAGTTTCTCTGTTATAGTTGACTTCGCGCATCCGATCAATATTTAACTTGATTAAACCCCAAGTGGCCTCGAGTCTTTGTTGCAATCCTGAATTTGTTAGCACGGTAGTCATTTTCTCGTGTCTTCTTAAGAAATGTTAGACGTCATTGTTAGAGAAACCTTTGAGTATTACTCAAGTCAGAGGTGTTATAATGTCCCACTTGAAAAACGGTTATTTAATTTTGTTGTTATTTATTATATTTAGTCCTAAAGCAGGCAGGTCTATTTAGGATAGGAAAATAGTGCATTATCTTATTAGTTAGTCTGTGTAAGTTCATAATAGTAGTAATTTATGTCCGTTTTTGGTTGATAGAGTTTTGAAACGCTGGTGTTAGCCATGGTTTGCATATTCACTCTCCATTGTTATAAGAGCATCGAAAAGATATATTTCGTTTTAATCACGTTGTAGATCAGTTTAGCTCTTTCGATCACGTATGCAATTCATCATGATTAATTGTATTACCCGAAACGTAGTTCGAGAGAATAGTTCCTTTCTCAGGTTAATCAGCCATATGTTCCCGCGCCCACTGCTTAAATGTAAACTGAAGAGAAGTCTAAATATGTCTACGAATTTTCGTGGTCCTTCTGATATAGACGTCATTTGCGAGCGCGTGTGGAGTGTGATCACCCAGAGTGACATGGAGGCGGCTGATAAATTCTCCATAGAGTTGTGGAGTCAGATAGAAACATTTAATGAAAATGTATATTATATAAAATGAAGCAAAAATAAAAGAGACAAGACACATCCGAGGAGAGTGAATACTAGATCATTACTTCCACGTCACTTTTTCACATAACGATGTGTTATTGTGAGGCACGTTCCAAGTATTAAGGTATTCTCGCTATACCGATTAGATATAAAGTAAGAATACTATTATAAAATTATGACTGGATCAAAATTAATAACGTTGAAGAATAATAAGTTCATTTCAGACTTATTCTAACTGATATATTAGTTTGGAAGCGAGTAAGATAAAGCGAGCTGATTATATTATCTGTAATTGTACGCAAGGAAACCGAAATAATTTCGATAACACAATTCAAAGCTCATCGTATTTAGAGGAGACTTGAGAAGAGAATGTCAATGCGACGCGCTATTTAGTTAAAGTGTGTACTTCTCGACAATATACGCGTGACGAGGATCAATGTTGAAGTCTCTCCCGGGCATAACATTACATAGACACCTTTAGTAAGAAAGAAAAAAGTTGGTGTATTTCTTTGAGTATCGATGATACATGCTCTACATTGAGCGGATATCTTATGAACACTAAATCTGCGAGCTTCATAAAGATTGAAGGATTCAAACTCTCCTCTCTCTATATCGTTCCCTCTTCTCTATGTATTGAGTAGTGTGATTTCTCTATTTAGCATTGCACATCTTATCATTCAATACACTCTCAGAGACACCAGAATAAGTATATGGAGTAAACATGAACTACACCTAACCATAATATAATTACAGTAAATTCGTCTCGACACCAGAAAATAATAATAAAAGAGATATAAATAAAGGACGTGAGAGTACAGTTCATAATGAACAATAATGAGAGAGAATCTCAATAATAATCACACATGAGTATAAAAATAAATAACAATATAATAATAAACTTAATGCAATATAAAATAACAAATCAAAATATTCAAATTAAATCACACTAATAATATATAATAATAACACTATTGAGAGTAACATCCATATAAACTAAGATTAATATAATTGAGATATATAAGTATATAGCATAAAACTCAATAATAATAATAATATCAATGAATATATTTATTGCACAATTGCGAATTATTATTTATTTCATTCAATTAATATAATTATCATATGATTCATTATGAATAGATTACATTTTTCCTTACTTATCTTCCTCATATATTATTAGCACCATATTATTATATTTGCTCCACAAATTTGAGTTTATCTCATTAACTAAATATATTTATTTCATACTATATCGTCTCATATTCAAAACTTTTATTCAGTTAGTCATATTATTTCAAGATTATCTTTATTTATTATACCAACATAGAAGAAGTTTAATTACCTATTCATTATTCCGATTACTTATTTATATGAGTAAATCATGGAATATCACACTGGATAGCTGTTATCTCTTATAAATCAAGGTTACATTGAATGTAATCCTATTCGAGAATTGAGTAATTATAGCTATTATTATTACTAAGATGAAATTACTTAACAATAATACATTGTATGTATTAGCTATTTATGGCTTCGTCTAAATATACTATTTTTAGTATGTATTCTAGCTATGATTTAGTAACTAATTACTTATTACTATTATTACTTATATCTAATATAATATTTTTGAGATATATTATTATATTATTATTAATTATTATATGTATTCCATTTTTATTTTATTTAGATTGATTAAGTTATTATCCTTAGTGTTCTCAATTATTAACGCGATTTTAATAATCAGTTGACTTGATTTATTAAGAAACCCATAAGATAGCCCTTGTGGCTGAGAAATGGTTAAATTATTATTATTAATGATTATTCAAGTATGAGAGTATCAGCATAAGTATACTATATATTATATTAATTAGTTATTATAATTTTATTTTTCTTCAGGCCAATAAAACTACTTATTTATATGAGAATATTAACATATAATATCATATATGTATCTAAGATCTATTGGGCTCTGATTATAATTTCATTTGATATCATTGATTAATCATTATAATTATAGACATTATTCCGCACCTATCATCTTACTTATTATTACACTCATTAGCTGACGACAGACTATTAATCACGAGCACTGTCAATCATTATATAATACTTGTTAGTATTAATCATTATACTTAGAGAGTGAATATGGATCAATTGATTATTTACCTCACTATTATTATTAATTATTATTATATTATTAGTCATCATAACCTAATTATTATTATTAATTCACATTCAAAATAATTAGTTAATAGTTAATATCGAGCTATTACTGAGCATTCAACATTACCTTTTCAGTCTTGAGTTTACTGTTTATAGATTATGTATTTTCTTTCACAGGCCAAAAAACTACTTTTATAATGAGAATATTTAAAATAAAATAGAATATATATTATTATTAATATCGATTATCATAATTTGAACAATCATTACGCTTTATTGATTATCCGGAATTGTTATTCCGTCAGAAATTTTGATATAAATTGTTTATGTATATTTTCTTAAATATACATAATGGATTATTTATTTTTCAGAAAGTGATTTTTTTTTATTGTAGATAGTTGAATATTTATGATATATATATATTGAGTCATTGTACAAAAACATAATATTGATTAATTTATTCACATTTTATGCTATTCTTATCTATCAAATATTCGCACTACGTAGATATCTGATATTATACTAATATCTTTTCTATAAATGTGATAATATGCTTTCACTTTGTCATTTAACATTCTTCTATTATTATTTATAGATATATTACTATCATCTAATTAAAATTAATATAATTATATTTACTATGATTGTCAAATTATATTTATTTCAACTATTTAAAAATATATGTAACATATTATCGTCGTGTCAAGTTTAGACTAGTATAAATTTATAGAGTCTGGGAATTTTATTAATGCTATTTTAAACTCTCATAATTTAATTTCCTACAATATTGAGTTAGAAAATACCATAACTCTATAAAGTAAGTAATATATATGTTGAGATTATATATTATTTAAATGTATATTATTCATTATTGTTATTATCCTCTACAGTATGTTATGCTTATTAGCATTTGACCTTATTATTATATTATGTTTAAATATTAAACTAATTCTCAATATACTATTTAAGTTATTTATTAATTGAAATAAACGGATCTAATTTAAATACTAATTTGTATGAAAGAACCAATTTAAAACCCGTAAATTGAATTCTGGACAAATTGATGTATATTTTACTCACCAATCTTATTAAAGTCATTTTAATAATATGTTTTATAGGAATACAACTGCAATACATAAAACATCACACTTTGTAGCATCTTATAACAAATACTAAACAATAATTATTAAACAGGAGGAAATAACTTGTTGGTGGATTTAACTACACATGACCACTTTACAACTGATTTGATCTTTTCAATATATATAACTTGACTTCACAAACTGGATAAACTGAAAATTTTTTAGAGAATGTAGAAACTATTATGTCATCGAGTAGTCACCTCATTTGTCAATATATTTTTATAGGAATACAACAATACATAACTCATAATAATAATCAGATATGATATGATAGAATAACGAGTTATTAATCTGAAACGTCGAATTCATAATACAAGAGAATAAAACATAGATTGGCTTTATGAATTTTTAGTTTCACTTTTTTGACTTTTAGTGATTCAAGATAAAGTATTTAAAATGACTAAAAGTTGTTTTAAGAAATCCCTAGTGTTTTGAGATTCACAAGAAATATTGGAGATCTGTTTGGTCCACTCCATATCATTGGGATGAAATAATAACGGGAAATGTAAATATAAAATTAAAAAATAACTATAAAAATTGAATAAATAAAATTGAGAAACTCAAAATAATAAAACTTATTACAAATTGAACCCTATTCAATTCACACAAATGTACAAGGAATGCATGATCCTTCTAGTTTAAAGAACTCTAAAAATTTTAAATATGAAAAGTAGTAGTAGTCCACAAACAAAAATTATCACAAATATGATATTACATTAAATAATGCTGACGTCAAACCAGGTCTCGAAACAAATGTCTTCAAGCAATGTTGGTAATGTACCTAATAACCTTTTTATAGCCACTGTTAGTCCCCTTGCATGTGGGATACGTCTTTTTTAACTCAATTTATTAAATGGGGGGGGGTGTTATAGATAATACATAGGGAAGTTGGAGGCATATGTGAGGCAATAATCCTGTAGACCCAACTGGATTTAAGTGCTGATAGACGAGCGGCGCCTTAAGCAGTAAGATAGTTAAGCCGCTGTTGAGGGAGACAGGAGGGTTTGCAAGATTGACAATTTGACCTTTGTATATAGTCTATGACACATTAAATAAAGTCGATTACCTGGTCGATTGTGGCTCGGTGAAAAGCATCCTATATCGCGCTGCTTGAATGACCATCAAAAGCGCCGGTAGGCTATAATGCTGGCTGCTAACAACTCAGAAAAATGCAATCTATGGTTATAAAGTATATTGAAGCCGATCTGGGGATTGGGGCGTAAGAATATATTGGTTTACCGTTGTTTATATCGCTAATGTTAAACAGAAATATTTTAGGATTAGATCTGTTTAAAAAATTTTTTGAGATGGCCATTAATTTTAAAGAAGATTTATTGTTAGAATCAAATGACATAATAACTCATAAAATGAGTAGAAATTGTGATTTAACATATAATGTTGTAATCCTAAATTTCTTCTTCTTCAAATCTCTCCTCCTCCTGTGCATGTGCATGTCTTCTGTTTCTGATAAAATTTTAATGAGTTTATAAACAGAAATTTCTGAGTTATTTTGTGTGTGTTTTATCTCCCCGAAAACCACCACATAAAATTGAAACAAGAAAAAAGGTGGAATGAAATTTTTGAAAAATATAAGAATAAAAATAAGAGAATGAGCACAGCATCAATAGCTGAGGACGGTCAAATAACTACGGACGCCGAAGCCGCCTATATTCCCGAGAGAGTATTAATAGAACTAGCCAACAATTATCCTTATAAAATAGATATAAAGGGACCGCCCATCTCCCTTAAGCCAAGAAGGGTCCCCCATAAACTTTATGCTCAAACAAAAGCAGAACTGGACAACCTCGTAGCTACAGGAGTCCTTCGCCGCAGCCATTCACCTTGGCTTTCCCCATGAGTGTCCTTCAGAAAAGCGAAAATCGAGTCAGAATAATCTCCGATTTTAGAGAATTGAACAAAAGAGCTGAGGTAGGAGTCTATGGACTTCCGCACCTGCAAGATGCAATATCAAACCTGCAGGGGAGTCGTCTTTTCACGAAACTTGACGTGACGCAGGCCTTTTACTCAGTGCCATTGGCCCCAGACTCACAAAAGTACTTTACCATCACTTCCAACATAGGATCATTTACCTACCGGAACCTTCCCATGGGTTATGTGTCATCCCCCTTTATCTTTCAATCTTACATTGATACAGTCCTGCAAGGCCTACCGAATACTCAGGCCTATATGGATGACGTTTTGATTCACACCAAGACCGAAGAAGAGCACAAAATCCTCCTGGAGAAGGTGTTGAAGAGGTTAAGTTATCTGCACATAAGTTTAAATCCCACAAAATGCCAAGTAGCCCAGAGCGAGATTAATTACTTGGGTTATACTGTAAATGAAAGCGGCATCAGACCTAATCATGATAAAATTGGGGATATTTTAAACACCCCAAAGCCCCGAACCATCAAAGAATTAAGATCTTTCCTCGGACGAGTGAGCTTCTACCGCAGCAGCGTTCCGTTATTTTCTGAAATAACTGCGCCCCTAAATCTATTTTTAAAAGGAAAACCTTACTTAAACCGCCGCGTCTGCTGGAATTCAACTGCAGATAAAGCTTTCAAAAATATTAAAAATGCTGTTGAAAATGCTTCTGTACTTACTTATCCGGGCACCTCTTTAAAGTACAAAATTATCATACATACCACAAATGTATCTGCAGCTGCTGTTTATTTTTATCCGCTACTGGCACAGACCACCTTCCGATTGCCTTTTATAGTTCACTCTTGTCACCTACCGAAAGAAATTATGATGAATCCAATCGCCTTTTAGTCTGCTTAACAAAAGTCTTCAAGAAGTACGGCTATCTCCTCACAAATAAAAATATTGATATAGAAACCAACTGCCGTGAACTCATCAACAAATATAAAAGAGCAAATGATGATAAAAACTTCAATATTCGTGAAATTAGAAGTCTAAATTTATTAACTAGTTACAAAGTTTCTTTCAAATTGATAACAAAAATGAAAAATCCCTTAGAAGAATATTTATTAATAAATTATATAAATAATGATGATCCAAATAACGAAGAAAGTGAGACTACTGAAGCAGCAGAAATATCAAAAATCACCTCTTCACATACGAACACTGTGATTGGTCCTCATTTCAGCAAACTAGCCAATGAGAGCGAAGTTCCCACACTCCACGTGGATTCTTGTTCAAATTTTACAACCACCTACAAATATGAAGAACTTTCTCCAAAACTCAAAGCTCGTTATCAGAGGGTAATAAAACAAAACCACTCTCGTGCTGCGGTTAACAGTCCAATGAAGGGTAAAAAGGTAGACCTTTTAAATAGCCAAAATGTAAACAAAATAAATTCCGAGAATAGTTCTCCTGAGAAAAAGGGACTTTAAAACCCAAAGGGTTGAGAATGAAAGAAAGAATAGAGATGGAAGAAAAAGAATTACTGAAAATAAGTGAAAAATCGCCAACTAAAAAGTTAGATGAAATAAATGATATTCTTACTGAGAATACACGAATAAATTTAATTCAGCGCTGTAATGAAGCTCATATTGACTTAATAAAACGCTTCAGAAAAGAAGTTGACTACGCTGCAATTAGTAAAGACCAGTTAGAAGATGAATACATTAATTCATTACTTGAAAATAAAGAAAAAAGTTCATTAATCATAAAGAAACAACCATTCTGGTTCAAAAAGAATGAAGTCTCTCTCTTTGTTGATACCTCATTGAATTATGCCAGAGTCATTCTCCCTGAACAACATATAGACGATATTATACGAATGACTCACTTTCAAGGACACTTTCGGGACTTTCGCGCTGTCTTAATACCGCGGTAAAAAGCGATTTCGTGTTTGCAACATGCGATAAGAGAGTGTAAAGCACTTGTAAGGAAGCTGTCGAACGAACTAATGTCAATATCGGAAGACAGGACGGAAGCATACAACCTATTTAACGGAAAATATAAAGAAGTTTCCTAAAAATTTCAGGAATTGAACTATTACATTATTGCACTATTACAATGTAGTAGAGGATACAAGTATTTAATATACCCTCATTGATAGGTACTCCCACTATGTGTGGGCCTTTCCCTCGAAGATATCACCAAAGAACCATCGTTAAAGACATAATAAATCAGCTTAATTCGATGTGTGGAGTTCCAGCCATCTGATCACAGACCGAGGTGGAAATTTTACAATCACATTTATTTGAAAGTGTCTGTAAACTGTTAGAATAACACATATTACTAACGCGGCTACGCTCCCTTACTCGAACTCCCAAGGTAGAGGCTAAACTCAAAATATATTCTAACCAGTTTCAAGAACATGCTAGCTGAGCAGGCATGGAAGAAGTCCAAGGGTGGTTAGCGTATTACCCTTCGTTTATTCGACTTCGGCTCGCTCCTATCTGCAGAATCCCGGCCATCTGCCCTAGCAAATTGATGTTTCGGCGCAAGATATAAACATTCTGAACGGCTTGCTAGACACTTCTATCCCAGAACGGACCAAAAACCCATGATTAATTATAATTGAAAAACTGGCAGACTCATAGCAATACACTCTCCCAAGAACTAACTTAAGGAAACAGAAATGTGTTCGTCCCTCGTAATTTAAAAGATGCTCAGTATTTGCTGGTGAAAAGTCAACAATACAACCGAGGGAAACTCTCACCCAGATTCCACGGACCTATAGAGTTCGTGAAGATCACTATATAACGCTCATATTGTGAAGGGAGATAAGGTGGTTGTGAAAATTTAAGAAAACGTCAAAATTTTCTATAATCTCGTTACTGACCACCAGAACGCAAGAAAAAACGCGGAATAACAAAAGTAGAGAAAAGAATGAGCCCACCGAGGTAAATAGCTCTTGAGGAAAATAAGAGTCTAAGAGACGTTGCTATGGTAATTAATACGAGAACAAAAAACGTGGTTATAAATGGTATTAAATATTCATGATTGTAGTTCTTTCACGCTATCCACAAGTGACCTTTCACCTGTTCTATTCGCTTTCCTCAAATCTTTATATTTCCGTATTTAATTTAAAAAAAGTGTAATAAAGTCTCTCTGTGAAATCGAAACGGGCCTCACCCCTATTTCCGAGGCAGAGATCCTTTGTTGCAACTCGAGGCCACCAGTCTAGGGTGAAATTACGGTAGGGGGAATCCTTGTAAGATAATAGCATGCAGTGTCTTAGAGTGTATGCATCTCTGTAAGAGGCTATTGCAAGTCTTCTTCATATCACTTTGCATAAATGGTGGTACTGCTTCATACTTACACATGTAACATTATTTGAAAGTCAAGTGTTTGGCGCCTCTTTTCCTTCGCGGAGGAAAAGAGTGCCAAACAGACAAGGGTTATGATTGGTGCTTGGGTCCTGAAGGGACGCCACCTAATCACGCCCGGGAGTTGAGTAGTGAACCTAATACGGAGAGGATGTCCACAAAAGTACGAAACTCCTCATGACTAGTAACGTAATATTTAGGAAAGGGAAGACCATTGGAAAAAACAGTTACCCTGTCTCATTCCCAATAGTTCTAAAGTTGCAACATCCAAATTTTAGATCATTGTTTCAGTCAAAATCAAATCATAGTATAGTCATCCTTTATTCACAAGAAAAATAACATTCACAAAGTGCTCTAATTTCCCCCATGCTATGTACTGTCGTGAAGTGTTTCGGCCTAATATATATATATATATATATATATATAATTATATAGTTATTACTATAGTATATATATATATTATATATATATATTATATATATATATTATATATATAGTATAATATATTATATAATTATATATATATATATTAATATATATATATATATTATTCTGTAAATAGATGCATTTAAAATATAAAATACAAATATAAATTTAAAATATAAATCCAAAGAATTGATCTTGATATTCTTAAAATTCTTTAAGTTCAATAAAATTAAATAAAAAAGAATGACCTCATGAAGAGTAAATACATGTATTGTTTAAAGATTGTAAAAAGAAGGTAAAAGAAAGTCTATTATAAAAGAAAATATTGCACTTTGTTTTAAATTAAAAGAAAAAAAGCCTCAAAACATTTACTTAAAAGCTGCATTCCTAGAAAATTTATTTCCGATATTCTTCACAAATGGAACTTCTTTAAGAAATGAAATGAATCAAGGAATTGAGGCTGAAGAACTTTTCATTCCGTTAAGAAAAAAAATCTCAAAATTTAAGGACAAAATTAAAATGGAATCAGCAATTGCAAACTCAATGGAGCAGAAAATCGACAACATGAACTTCTTAGACCTATGTTTGATCTTTAACAAGTTTTTTTTTTTATTTTAGGGCGATAAGAGTAAGTCATATATATATATATATATATAAATATATATATATATATATATATATATATATAGAATATATAATTAATATAATATATATATAATATAAATATATTATATATAGTAAATATATATATATATATATTATATATTTATATTATAATAGATATATAGATATATCTATATAAGATATGATTATATATATATAATATATAGTATATATATATATATATTATATATAATATATAATATATATATATATATATATTATATATATATATACATCAAAATTATATTATTGCTATTATTAGTTTTTATTATTATTATTATATTATTATTATTATTTATTATTAGTTATTGATATTATATTATTATTATTATTATTATTAATATTTGTTACCATCGCTTTATGTCAAGTTGTTACTATTATTATGATTACCTTTACTAATAATTTTCCTTTATCCATTTATTTCTTAACGGTGTAATGTATTGTGATCTCGCATACCCCGCCAGTCAACTAATATTGTTTTGCTTTGTAGGTTAACTCTAGATCCCATTTTTGTTTTTTCATTACCATTTATTTTGGCTGGCGTTTAGAAGGAAGGACATGACAAGGGTGTGTCGATACGTAACGAACTTTGTTCCTCTCCCCTCGTCTTTCAATTTAGTCTCTCTAGCAGATTAAAAGTGTGTAATTTTTCTCTACTGGGGATCTGGAGCGTACCTTCTTTATATTTAGTGGATTTTGCTTTAATATATATATATATAGTATATATATGGTATTATATATATAAATATAATATATATGATATAATATATATATATTATATACATAATATATATATATAATATATATATATAGATGTATATTATATATAAGTATATGTAAGTGCTTATGTATGTAATGTATGTAGTATTATGTATGGGCGTTGTATGATATGTATGGATAGTATGTCATGATAGTATGTTGGTATAATGTATGTATGTATGTATAGTATGTATTTCATGTATGTATGTATGTATGTATGTAGTATGTATGTATGTAGTATGTAGTATGTATGATATGTAGTATTGTGTGATATATGTATGTATGTGATGTATGTATGTTATGTATGTATGTATTGCAAGAGTATGTTATATTTTATATCCTAACAGGTCCAGTTCGTATGTATGTGGTATGTATGTATGTATTAGGCGCGCGTGTTTGGTACGTGTGGTATGATTGTATGTGTTAATAGAGGTCTGTTTCTACGTGATCATAACTTCGTAATTGTTAGGCACTCATACACATATAAATGTTAGTCAGTAAATTAAGCTATAACTCGAGCAGTAAGAACTAAGTGTCCTTCCCTTATCAAATTTATTACAACAGCGATGCGTCTAAAGTAAACGAATCAATTTAAAAGCTTTGGTAATTACCTTAAATAATGCACTTTTTTTTCATTATTAATCAACATTATATATATATATATATATTTTATATATGTTTTGTAGTGAAAATTGAAGTAATATTTTTGACTCTAAAAGAAGAAAGTATAAACTATAAAGATAAGGATAATGAATGGTATAAAAACGTAAACGCAATAAATAAAAACGAATAAAAACTAAATAAAAAAACGAAAAAAAAACATTCATGAACATCAGTTGTTTAGATATTGGGGATTTGTCGAGAAGAGTTGATGCAAAAAATATAAAAAAAAAAAAAAAAAAAAAAAAAAAAAAAAAAAAAAAAAAAAAAAAAAAAAAGGTTTCTAAACTAACCAGCAGAAAAAAAAGGACTAACAGGGAAAAACAGTAAAGATGAGCAGAACAAGGATAATACGGAAGAAAGAATTCGTGAAGAAAATAGAATATTACAGTAGAGAAGTATTACAAAAGAAATTACCTTTTTAATGACGTCTTATTTATGCATACAAAGAAAGGTCTTTAATAAATAGAAGGGGGAGGGGGGCGTCTTATCCCATGTTGGAAACATAATTTTTAGAATGTATAGAAGAGGTAAATGAAAAACTTCTCCTAATAAAGCAATGCTTTCATACTTAATGTTAATAAATACTTACTTCCTAAAAAAGATACAAAAAATAACCGATTCCAATAATACAACAGGTTTATATTATAATATATATATTATATATATATGATATATACTATATAATATATATATATATATATATATTATAGTATTATTGACTATAGGTATGGTCTGGTATATAATTGGCTAAGTTATATAATATAATAGTTGATATAAATTATTATATATGTATATATAATATTATATAAATATATATATATATAGTATCATTAATTATATATATTTTATATACTTATATATATGTAAATATTATTATATTATATATGTATACTATATATAAAAGAGATAATATATATATAATATATAAGTATATATAATATATATTTATATATATAACACCCTTTATAATATATATACATATATACAGAAATAATAATTCTAATAACAGTATATATATTAACGGCTAAATTATAATATTTAATATCGTAATAATAGGTTATAGTATATGAGTAGTATTAATAGAAGTATTATATATTATACTAGCTAAGCTATATATATAACAGGATAGAGATTATAAATTTTCATCGATACAGGCCGATTAACCGTTAATAACGTATTCAAGCACAATGTAAGTAGTATAAGGTTAGCTCACTGATGATATTAAGTAAGATATTTTACTATAAGACTATCATAGATCGTGCCGCATACTATAATGTACTATTATACTAGGATATTTATAATAATATAGTAAGTAATGATATATTAATAGCTAATAATCTAACATTTATACTATAGGTAGTAATATATAGTGGATATTGCGGCCGTAATAGTGTAATAAGTTTACATTATGAGAAGACTGTTAAAAGCGTAACATGAATATATATATAGTAAATATATATAATATATAATTTGTTAACTTAAATATATAAATATAGAATATATATAGTCAGAGGCGACCTCCTTCACAGTGCTACTCGTGCCACACGAGTTTTGGGACCTTGATAGAAACGATCTATTTGCAAATTTCATAATGTTTACGTAATAGATGTTTTCTATTTTTGGCGCCAAGTTGGTCAAATATGAAGATTATACATAAAAAATATAATAGATATTAAAAAATTGAAACGAAAAAGGAAGAATAGCCGCTATTTAAATAAGCTTTAATCACATAAAAATAGCACAATTCCGTGCCCAGGAGCATTCGCGGATAGTCTAATACGTGAAGTATTTAGATAGATAGTAGATGATTATAAATACTATGTTTATAAATGATATGTTAAAATACTACTAGACATAATAAATAATATTTTAAAACAAAAAGATATTTAATAAAAAATAAAAAAATAAAAATAGTTACTAAAGTACTTTAATCTATTTGAAATTGAACATGATGCCCAGAGGTAATTATTAGGGTTGCTGTTTTGTATTTACCAATAGAAAACTGTTTAAATAAAGAAAATGTTTTAATGGAAGTAACTCATATATATATTATATATAACTATATATATAGTATTATAGATATATATATATATAATAAGATATATAAAATATATAAATATGTAATATAATATATAGTAGAGAGAGAGAGAGAAGAGAGCACGAGTGCACGAGTAGTAAAAAGTTACCGGAAGTCGCACCGATATATATATATATAAAAGTTATATAATAATATTGAATATATTATAATATATATATATAATATATATATAATAATATATAATATTAATATATTTATATATATATATACACATAGTGTATATATATATACATGTATATTATATATAGAATAATATAATATATAATATAATCTAATAAGATATATATATATTATATATAAAATAATATAATATATCATATATATTATATATTTATATATTAATATAATATATTATATTATATATTATATACTATAATATATAATATAATATGAATTTTATAATATATTATATATAATATATATATATAATATATTAATATAATAATAAATATATTATATAAATATCTTCACAATATGATTTAATATCACATATAATATATATATTATTAATATAATATATAATATCATATAATATATATATATATATTATATATACATATATATTATATATATATATATATATATATATATATATATATATATATATATATATATATATATAATAATATAATATATGATATAAATAGTATATGAATTGAGAGATGAAGCTGGTGTAAGATTTCTCCTAAATGGTCATTTTGTTTTTAGGTGTGCGAAAAGCAAGAAAATTTGAAAAAGTTTTTTCGGTTCCTTGTCGTAAAAGCGAGTCCAAAATTGAGTCATAAACCAAAGACACAACGATTATTTTTTTTTCTTTTTTTTTTTTAATTTAAATTAAAAAAATTGAAGAATAGCAGAAAAGCGAGAAGGAAATTGAATTAAAGGCCCATTCAAAAATTGAATTCAAGTTTTATTTAAATTTTCAAAGAATTTAAAAAAGTAAAAGAGGTTTTTTAAAATTAATTTTTATTCGTTTATAACATTAAATTTTATTTTTTTTTATATTACACATTTTACTCTTATTTGTGGAAAATGAAGTGAAGATAAAGGAAAAAAATATTTTATTTCCTAAATAAAAGAAATTTAAATGCAATATTATCCTTCTTTTAAGTTACAAAAGGAAAAAATTATGCATAACACTTTTAGACAAATATATTTTGGTTTAAAAAATTTTTATTAAAAAAAAACATTAAAATATTAAAACCTTTTGGGGATCAGGAATCATCTCTCTTCTTTGGTACTCCATGAAAACAGCATTCGAAAATTATTCACTTAATTACATTCCAATTTTCCAAAAATTGAAGTTGATCCTGTATAACTTGAGAGAAAAATCGAAAATAAGATCTTGATCGAAAGATGAAGTTCGTGGAGTAAAAGCTCATTGAGGAGAGGATAGTTGAAAAGGGGCCTGCTCGCTTGTGGTGATAACACGTAAAGGGAAAAAAAGATGTAGGAGCTTGTTTACGAGATAAAGATCGAGGTATAGTAGCTTGTTGAGGAAATGATTTTCCAAGTGGAATTAGCTTGCTACGGAAATGAAGATCAAAGTCAAATAACTGGTTGTGAAAATGAAGATTAAGGGGAAATAGCTTGTTCCATATATGTATGATGGGAGGCAATAGCTTGCTGCGCAAATGAATCAATTCTAATATCTTTTGAATATATGAATTAGAGATAAAAGTTTGTACATGTTTGTAAGTTGATATGCAATATCTTGTTGAGGAGATGTAGGTCGAGATGCGATACCTTATTGCGGAGGAGATGATCGAGGTGCAGTAGTTTGTTGGAGAGATGAAGGCCGAGGTGTTATAGCTTATTGAGGAGATGAATGTTCTGGCGCAATTAATTTGTGTTGAGATGAAGGTTGAGGTGTATCATCATATTGCGGAGATGAAGACAGAGGCGCAGTAGATTGATGTGGCGATGAAGGTCGAGGGGAAATAGCCTGTTGAGAAGATGAATGGTCAGGTGCAATAGATTTTTGTGGAGATGAAGGTTGATGTGTAACGTCTTGTTGCGAAGATGAAAACAGAGGCGTCGTAGCTTGTTGCGGTGACGGAGTTCGAGGGGTAGTATCTTGTTCCACGCATGCAGGATGAGATGTTATAGCTTGTTGCATATGTGGATCTAAAGCTGGATTAGCTTGTTCTAACGGAGCTTCGACAGATTCAGTAATATGTTGCAATTGTGAAGGTTGAGAAGATGCAGCAACTTGTTCCGTATATGCATAAAGAGGGGCAATAACTTGTTGCATATGTTCATTTACAGATGCATAAGCTTGTTTTAACGGAGTTTTAACAGATTCAGTAACATGTGGCACATATGATGGTTCAGAAGATGCAAGAGCTTGTTCCGCATATGAGGGATGAGATGCAAAAACTTGTTGTGCATTTAAAGCCGCATTAGCTTCTTGTTCTAACGGAGCTTTGACAGATTCAGTAACTTGTACGTGTGAAGGTTGAGAGGATGCAAGTTGTTGTTGCATAAATGGATAAAGATTTGCAAAAGTTTGTTGGAAGATTCTCGATCGAAATATTGATTCTTGTTGCACTGAAGAAGGCTGAAATTGTAAAGCTTGTCCAAAGGATGAATGCCTGGGTCTAATAGCTTGTTGGACGGATGCATTTAGAGATCCAATAGCTGATTTTGCTGAGAGCTCACGGAAAATTTCGCCTGTGTTGGATCCATTAATTCTATATCGATACATAAATGTTCTGTTAAAGTAATTGCGGATTTTAAAAATATTGGAGAGACAACTTACTTTTTACCTAAACGTCAAACTTCATCTTTAAACGTATTGTATGCACTGTCAGCATCTGATACAGTTTCAAAAGTGATATGCCCATATCCTAAGGATCTCCTTGTGGCTTTGATCCTTGAGAGAACTACACATTTCACTTTCCAATATGAAAACTGAAATAAAATAAAAAAATTGAAAACAAAACTTTTAATATTATAATTATATTATATATATATTTAATTATATTTATTTCTTTATTAATAAATAAAATCTATTTTATAAAGGTAAATACGCAACTTAGATCCACCGGTATAAGTATGTATATGGAACTATAGCTTTAGAGAAATGGTAGTATCCATTAGGGAAATTCATATATAAAGGTGTATTATAAACGGCCTATAGCTACCGTATGGATATGAGCAGGTTAATCTGATCTAGGTATATCTGACCTGCGATATATTTATTGTATTGTGCCATGTCTCGCTTACTAACAAATGCCCCCACCACTGGTATACTGTTTTTATGCCGATCGACTCAACTCGCTCTCATTGTATTGTGGGTCATGCATGCTTCAAATTGTGATGCAGTTCATGCGCATCAGTCTTTTTATCTATAGAGTCTTTGGTCTCTCGTTGCTCGCTTCTAAAGATAATGCAATATCGTTTGCGGATGCTGGGGTCGGCGATTTTCTGCAATATTGGTAACTTGAAGATCTCGTGGTGTGAATATTCATAACTCTTTGAATATCATCTTCCTATACATATGTATGTCCTCTCCTTAAAGGAAGCAGCACTCCTCCAATTTCCTATACCTTATTATCGATACGGGTCTCCATAATGCTCTTACCTTGCTAAATTACATCACATCTCTCTTGTAATAGCCTAAACTATATAAGGTGGACGTTGTCTTTAGGGGGTAGGGAACTATGTATATATATCACATATGGTATCTAAAAATGGCTTCAAAGAGCTGAAAATTCTCTGTAACAGCATTCGCTGACTGAATTTTTTATTTCTCTTGATCAGTATGACTTATCCCAGTTATATTATCAGGGTTCTTATTTCGCTCCTGTATGTTATCAACTGTTCTCTATAACATTTGGGGTGAATCCGGTTTCCATCACTGCTTTTTATGATAATTGATTTGAAGTCTATAAGGCTATAATAGGTCATTTTAAAACTTGTCCCAATACTTTCTGACATAATTCCTTGACCTCTTCTTTCTGAGGCGACGTGAATATTGTGATGCTCATTATGATATATTATTTTATTTATTCTTTTATTATATATATTATTATATATATTATTATATATATATATTATATTTATATATATTATAATATATTATTATATATATATATTATATATAAATCTTTTTCCCGATCCATTAAAATAACCTTATATTATAGACATAGGCAATATATATTTACTATTTTTATGGAATGCTAATATATAAGCTAATTATTTATTATTATTTATTATTAATAATATTAATAATTAATTTATTATTATATTTTCTATATTATTTATTTATTTTTAATTATTGTTTTAATATATAATTTTTTTTATTATTTTATATTATATATTATTAATTTTATATATCTATAATTATTTATATTATTATATATATTATATCATATATATAATATATATATATTATTTAGTATATTATATATTTATATATATATATATTATAATATTATATATATATTCTTACTTTTTTCTTATATTAGGTATTTTTCTTAAGCCTATGGTCGTTGAAGAACTTGAATCACTTTATATATATATCTATCGGCATTTCATATTAAGCATATCCACTGTACTGATCGCCCTCTAGTAACTCAATAGATGATTGCAATGTTTCTCTATATACTATGTAAATTTTGTGACGTAATATTGTATACTCACTCTCATTGAATCGCTCTGTTAGTTAGTGCACTCTCTCCTTTTCTTGAGCCACATCTTGTTTTTGTGGAACTTCATTGAACTTCTGATTTTCTCGCTCGTGTGCGTAATGTTCGTTAAGTAGTATTCGCCTGCTCGTGGAGTTAGTGGATGTTCTCACGCGCGTCTGTCGCCCACGCTGAGAGATATTAGCTGGATATAGGACTCACGGGTGGAGCAGGTATAGATAGTTTTAACTTATTCCTTTACATTTTTCCTTTGTCTTTTTCATGTATAATTTTGATTTTGTGTATTTACTATTGTATGGTTATTTTGTTCGCTACACAGTAGGTCCTCATGATATGTAAATGAATATTGTGTTACTTGTAAAAGATAAGTAATATCCATATAAAGAGGTTTAGTGGAGTAGTCCTTAGTTACTTGTTACTAGTTATGTGATGAAAATACATATATATGGAGTAAACACAAATTGAGTATAGCGATATATATAGTTTCACATTTAAAACACATGGACCGTTGTATAGATTTAGGGTGTTCTCTCATGAACGTGAAAGTAGCAGAATAAATAGATAGAGTTATTTTTTTTCATCTATATATTTATTACTTTATCGATTGGTGAAGTAACCGTATTTATAAAAATTTATAGTTGTTTTTAGATTATGAAAGATTATACGAAATAATACCTCTTAAATTTTAGGAATTTCTTGAGAATATGTATTAGTTATGAAATTGAGTATAATGTAATTATTTTGATGGGGGGTTGCTATGAAGAGCTTTATTGAAGAGTAGTGATAGACTATTATAGAAATATGGTTTATTTTAAATGAAAGTATTAAGATTGACATAGTTCATAGATTAAGTCTTAAGGGTACAGTAGTAGATTTGGACATGATATAAATACTGTGAAATCATGTGTGTAGTATATGGCTTATGGGTCTGACATACGAATACTTTTCATCGATATGGAGAGGATATAATAGTAGTGTGAATCTATAGGAAAGAGATTTCAGAAAAGAGTGGCTACGCCGCTTGTGTAATAGATATATACCTATTTCCTTTTTCTTACGCGCGGGCTCGAGCCGCATGGGGTACAGAGTTAGGTGAGGTGACAGAAGGGTTCATTATCACCGTCGCAGATGAGAATATTTGTATCTATGGCATAGAGACCTAACACTATAAGAGATATTACTATACTCCAAATAATAAATCTCAAAGATAGTGGCGTGTTTTACGGTGTAGCACTCCTAAAATACGTTTGTTTTCATCTTTATATTAAACTATTTTCGCTTAATTATTGCTACTGTGTTTAGGGTGGCTGGGGTTCTTATTAGCATAATTTATCATGAACTTAAGTCATTATGAACATATATCCTAGACTGCATACACTAAAAGTGAAGAAGATCAAATGGATGTTCAACTCAAATAGGTTACTAATCGAGACTTGCTGAGAGGCATTATTCTGTAATATAAACACTCATTTCGGGTTATAAATTTTACTTACTCCTTTGGGTCTGTCATATTATTTTCGTTTGCGTGCCTACCCGAGAATTTAGTATTAACTAGACATTTCTCTAGTAAGTCTCATAAAACAGTGGTGATTAAAACTGATCTTTTATTTTTGGTTAAAAATATAATATATTCGTTATGGATAAGAAATTTACTATTATATTTTCTATATTGTTTTCACTGATAAATTTATAACATTATAGGCTTTTAATTTAATATATGTATATATATTATATATATTTATTATTTATAATATATATATGTATATATTAAAATTAATATTAATAATATATATAATTTTTTATATATTTTTAATTATATTTATATTAATTATAATAAATACATTATATATATATTACTTATATATTTATATAATTATTTAATACCTTTTGATTAATATATATTATATTTACATATATATATATATATATATATTATATATATATATTTATATATACTGATACTTGGATAATAACAGTACGTGTATAAAATATCGAATGAATGAAGTAAAAAATCAGTGAGGAATACATATTATATATATATATACTATTTAAATAATAAATATAATTATAATTATAATATAATTATAAATATAAATATATCATAAATATATATAAATATAGAATATATAAATATATAATTTACTATAAATATTAACTTATTATATATTTTATTTATTTTATTTTATTCTATCTATTAATTATATATATATTATATATATATATATATATATATATATATATATTATATATATTTATATTATTTTATTTATTATATTATATATATATATATATAATTATCTTTATATTATTATATATATTATTCTTGGTTGACTGGGACAGTTTCTGGACGATCGTATTCAATATATTTTTTTTTAGGGGAAAGTATATTAGTGAAATTAGAGGTGATATGGATATTAATTTCGGATTGCAAGGTTTTTATTACATTTTAATGTAGCTAAAAGAGAAGTTGCTACACATATTTATAAAGTTATCCATCCAGGCTAGAATTCAGTTTGGATACTTATATTATTAATATTTATATATTTATTTTATTTTATATATATATATATATTTATATAATATTATATTATATTATATTTATATATATAATATATTATATATATTATTTACTATTATATATTATTATTTATTATTATTATTATATATTAATATATTTTAATTATAATTATATATATTATATTATATATATTATTGCTTATATATTGTATGGTAAGATAGTGAAGACGTTGTGTAAGATATGTTTGAAGAATGATTGGTTTTATATTTTATAGCGGATTGGAGGGGCAGGGTGTGTTTGTTCCCTTTTGGTTTTCCATTTATTTTTAATGCATTCTGGGTTTATGCAAAGGAATTACAGGTTGGGGGGTGCTTAGGGATGATGGTAGATAATGATGGAGAATGGAAGATTGTGGAGGGTGCTACCTATTATATGCGGGATGATTTGGTTTTGTGTGGCTGAATCTGAAGAGAGTGAGAGAATTAAGTAAGAGATGATTTGGCAAGTGAGTTGTAAAGTGAGGTTGGGTTAGATTAGTAATTACGGTAGTATTTAGAGTGAGTGTTATTGGTTTGAGTGAGTGGGACCCGCTCGTGTGAAGTTATATGTTATAAGTTGGAAGACAGCTTGGACATATGTTTGTGAGTTTAAATATTTAGGATATTTATTTGGATTGAAAAATGGAACAGAATGATTGCACGTGTGTAGTAGGTAATGTTGTGAATTATGGTCAATGCAGGAAGGTGGTGAGTGCAATTAAAATTCTTTGGTGGATGTAAATGGGACTAGATTCTTTGAGTGCGCTAGGATTACATGTAGTGATGTTGGTTACTTGTCTTATATGTATGTGTAGTTGAGTACTAATGGTCTGGCAATAGAGGTACAGATTAAGTACAAATGTGTTTTCAGATGGACAATCTTTTAGGGCTCGTGTTAGGTGTGAGAATTGATAAAATTGAGGAATAAATATGTGTGGTGTGGTGTGAGGAAAGGGGTAAATGAAGAGGATAATATGAAAGTAATTAAGATGGGTTTTTAGTCAGGTTGGAAGTGATTTGGATGATAGTCGGTTGGTTAGCGTATTTATTTGGTGAAGGTGTTGCTGGAATCGATCCGGGCTGGAAATCGACATTAAGTGCAAGAGAGGTTCAGGAATGTTTGGTAAGATGAGAATGTTGAGTTTTGGCAGAGGAGAGAAGAATTCATAATAGGAGTGAATGATTGGGTTTTGTGAGAGGGGATTGCACTTTTGTTTGCATTCTTATACTTGGGTCATTAGGATGAACCTACATTTGTATGGAGATGAAAATTAAGTGAGGGTTCGTCGCCGGTCCAGTGGAGCTCTAGGGTGATTTCTGACTGCGACGACGCTTCTACTTAAAGTGTATGAAGGAAGGTTGTTGGGCCTTTTCTTTTTCGACTTAGTCATATTCTTCTTAATTCTAACTTTTCTGTTTCATACATGCTACTCTCACCTTACTCAGTCTTGGAGATAAGAAAATCGGTGCCGTTTGATATATATATATTATTATATTATTATTAGTTATATTATATATATTTATATATATATATATATATATATAGTATTTATATATATATATATACTATATATATATTTATATATATATTATATATATATATATGTATGTATTATATGTATTATATGTAAATAGACTAGTATATAAATTTTGTATTTTTAAGGGGGTTGCACGAAGGGTGCTTAAAACGTGTAACTCAAATTTTAAAGAAATAACTAGAAGAATGCTGTGTTGAATCTTTCCTTGAATGACTGGTTTGATGATTATTCCAAGTTAATATTGGTGAATCTAATATTTGCTCTTGGTGTTTGGATCGTTTCTTGTGTTGACTCGAATGTTTGCCTTGAAATTGATTTTTGTGTTTATCATTCGATTATGTAGCTTATGAGAGTTGATTTTCGATTTGTGATTTAAAGTATTATAAGTGTTTGTATTATATATGAGTTAGATGGTCAGGTATTCAAATTGTGTGAAAATTCCACATATAATATCTATATGTATTGATATATTATTATTATTTATATATATTTATATTATTTATATATATTTATATAATATACTATATATTATATATATATATTTCTCTATATTATATATATATTAATTATATATATATATTTATATATATTATTAATATATTATAATATATAGGACCATTGTTTATGTTTTATAGCTCCGTCAGTTTTGATTTTTTTTTTTTGCATTTTTTTTTTTATATATTAGTATTTTCTAGTATATGATCTTAATAGTTATTCTTAAGGGGTGAAAGCATGATTAAAAATGAAGCTAAACATGTCTATTATTTAGCCTGATCTCAGTTTTTAAATTTTTTTTTTTTTTTTAACTAAGGATACCAGGGTAATGTAAGATGGCAGGGTCGGGGGTCTCTCGCCTTTTCGGGAACGACATGGGTTTTAGGACTATTTCCCCTCCGGGGGGTGCTAATTATATATTTGTGAGCTGATGAGTGAGGTTGTGTTTAAAGTTTTGCTCTCTTCTATGTTATCAAATTTTTTAACTATATAATTAATTTGTGTTTTTGAAAGTGAATTTTAGTAAACAATTAGTTGTGCTATCTAATTACTACTGTTGTTATTTAATCTATACAGTATTTAACTAAATGTGTATTATTCTTTGTATTTATTTGTGATTAATTTATTTGATAGCCTAAGCCTGCGGCTAACATAGGGTAGATAATTTAAAATTTGATAGCTCTACGCTAGCTATACATAGGTAGAGATTTTATGTTATTCTGTGTTGTGGTTTATTTTGGGTATTCTTATAGATTTCTGGTATTTATTAATACAGTTTTTAATTGTTCTTTAATTTAGTGATAATTTGAATTAAATTAGGTTCTCCAGTCACAGACTACAGTTTAAGCTACTTTAATTTTTATATACCTCTGCTGATAAGCTAAATTTAGCTTATTTCATTTTTATCTATTATAAAGTAGTATTAATTATTTCTTTTTAGGCTGGTAGTGATATTTAATAATGTAGTTTGGTAATTATAGGGATTGTATTGTTTTCTTATTGTAAGTGTCTATATATGTGTTAAAGTTTATGTGGCTGTGTGGTGTGATATAATGTTGTGCATTTGTTGTGCGAGGTGAGATTGTGTGTATTATGCTTTGGCTGCTGTTTGTTTTTGGTGGGGGGTGTTTGTAATTGCAGAGATGTTGTTTGGTTTAGGAAAGAGAGTTGCGGACTGAAGTTACGATAGATATGCATGTGATTGAAAGAAGAAGTTATTTTGAGTTGTATTATAATTGGGATGTTAGTTGTAAGGTTAGTGTAGGTGATGTAGTGAGGTGAGGTGGGAAGCGGGATAGGTGTTCAGGAAATGTTTGATTCACCTTATGGGCTAGGAAGTGGTATGAGAGGGTAAAAGGGACTTAACGTATTTGATGATATGTTTTTAGTTTTGGTTGTCTGCAGTAAGAAATATAGAGTTGGTTTGTAACTATAAAGGAGGTATTATGATTGTAGGATGTTCGAAAGTTCTAAGTCAGATTTTTGCGTCTGTGACGTGCAGTAGCCAGATTCTTTTTATTTGTCTTCGATGGGAGGGTATAGAGAGTGCCATTGGTAATGTTGAGTTTTCTGAAGGGATGTTTTGAAATATTGGTATTGGTTGGGGACTGCCTATGAACGAGTTTCTGATAAGCGTGAGCTGTTTCAAAAGAATACAAAGTTATAATTCGATTGTAAGAGTATGTTATCCAGAGGGTGTAGAGTGGTGAATAGTAGTTTGAGTTCTTTCAGAGAAAATCAAGCTGATAGATGTATAATGGATTTTACCTCTGTTGGAAGGTATCGAAACTTCGGAGGAAAGTAATAGTATAAGTGGTAATACTGCTCTATGGAAACAAAAAGACAACTAGTTAAATGAGATAGTGGTCTGACTCGCAACATCAGCAATATTTATGAATCCAAACATACAATTCTTGCGCGGCCGTCGTGACTAATGGCCGAGCGATCTCAACTCGACCGGGTCGTCTTCTATGAGCACTTGTAGATTGCTTATCTGGCCTGCTTAGTTTTCTCGGGACGGTGGCAGCCATCTCTTGAGCAGTCAGCCGTCCATGATCACCTCACAAAAATAGTGCCATCGAGAAAGGTTGTTAATTGATTACTGTTTTCATATGACTAAATGATTTTATAAGTAAAAGTGTTGATATACGCAGCTACGAGATGGAGGGTGATAAGCATATATGTTGATGTTGTAGTGCAAGGATAAATCTCTGTTTCCTCACGATAGTAGTAATAGTATATCGAGTAGTATGGTAAAACGTTGATACTTCCGGTGAGTACTATGGTAGTTGATAAATCAAGTGGGAACAAATGATATAGGGTGTACTTTAATAGATGATAGGTGAAAATTATATCTTCAGCTCTAATGTTAAATCAAATGTCGGTACCATTTATGTCTGGTTGTGGTTCGCCCTGTATCGTTGTGCGTGATAATGAAGTGTTGACAGGACCAAGAACGTAAATGAGTACAAAAGAACTGTTCGTAAAATGGCGTTCGTACGTAAAAAAGTTTGATTTTTAATATTGCCTTAGAATATTTTTAGTCTATCGGTGGAAATATAAGAATGTCTCGTTGTAACCTCGTTTTGACTGTGTTCCAGGTCTATTTGCCTGTGACAAATAAGGTAGTATAGGCCACGAGTTTGTATGCCGGGTTAAATGCTAAGTCCATAGGATTGACGTTCCTCGACAGAATTTCGCTTGTGTCTATCCCAAGCTCTAATTTATCTTATTCGTTGCCTTAATGATCTTGGATGTGATCTGCAGGTCGGCGTTTGGCTTCTCCATCTAGGGTTGATGAACTTCACCACTTGCATCATTACTGGAGCCTTCAGGCATTGTAAAGACGGTATGCTTATACATAAGCATTTTAATGATGTTTATGATTTTTATGTGATCAGCTCTTGAGCAACAGACCTAATCTCTCGTATTCTTAAATAGTTTGTGTTTTTAATTGATTAAATACTTATTTTGTTTCAGAGATGCCTCAATAAGCTCGCCCCCCCCCCCGGGGTCTCATGCTATTGCTTGATTCAGATACTTTTACACAATTATAATACTTTCTGATAAGCACAAGCGCAATTTCTTATTTGCTTAAATCCGCGTGCTTGATATTGTTTCCATTAATCTCGTCTAGGAAGGACAAGATAAGCTGTTCTTTTTACTGGAGTGTTGTTCGTAGTACAGTTGGTGTACCGAGGGGCTTTAAGGAACGTTCATTCTCACACTGGCCACGTCTAGCTCTGATAGTACGGATTGGTCGGGCGCGCCTCTGTATAGAGTGCTGAGCAGTGCACATATTTGGGTATCCACACAAATTGCGTTCTCGCTTGATAAAGTATGCGGGTTCAAGACTTGGTCACTGGTCTTTTCTAATGCTCTTAGGCTGCTAACTAAACTTCTGCACAAATCTGTCTGCTAAGCGTGTGCGAACTGTGCATAGCTCTCCTTAAGGTCTATTTGTGTACTATGAACCTACATGTGTTGGTTTGGAGAGAGTCTGCGGCGGACGTATTTCAGCCACGCATCGTTTTCTTTCGCTATATTGTCTGACCTAACTTACTGCGTGCGTCATTCTTGCGCTACTTGCGAACTAATAAAATCTGGAACAAATTCTTTTTATCGATTAGTGGCTTACTTGGGTTGATGGAATACGAGAGGTCAACTTCTTCAAGCACTTGCAGTTGTAATACCAATAGGTGTTTAATTTGTTCGTGTTTCCAATTTTGCAAAAACTTCTGATAAGAGGATTGAGAACTATGTCTAATTAGGCTCCACTGAAGGTATATAATTATGTATATTATATAGATACATATATATATATAGTATACTAAGTAGATATAGTGTATATTAGTATATATACGATGTATATATGTTTAAAATTCTGTTGAAAAAAAGGGTATATACGTGAACAGAGAAAACGTCGAAAACATTAAATCAGATGTGCTTTTTAAATAGGCCAATTAGAATATATTATATTAAATTAATTAACTGATTAAATGTGTAAGCTTGCAATTTCGTAATATATTAAAAAAATTGTGCGAAAGATAAGCGGTTAAGGGAATTCTACTCTGCGAAGATAGAAGCTGTTGATCACCCTATAAGGTTTATACTAGTTGTCATGCTTCAAGGCGCTTTTGGTATCAATTTTAGCTACTAAAAGAAAAATGATTCAAGTAGCGTCAGAAATTTCATAGAATCGTTATCGGTGTATTTGTAATTTGTATTAAGCATATGAATAGAGTGTGTTTCTTCAGTCTGTATTTACTAGGTGAATTTATAGAATTAGGTATGTAGGTAGGATACATGCTGTCATTTAGCAGAACATTGTTTTTATCTAGTAAAATAAAAATAGAAAAGAACAAAAACGAAGTAAAAAGGATTTTAGTGAGATGGAAAAAAACCAAATGTGAAGTAGTCAGAAATGTATTGGAAATAGAGACGAGTGCTCGTACCGTGTGTTTGTTTCATTTTTTCGCTCAATATATACTTATAATAGGATATAATTAGGTATTATATTATATATTATACTGATAGTATATTATATATTTATAGTTAATAGCATAGTGTTAAAACAGCTTTAGGATATATATATAGATTAGTATCAGGTATATATATTTATAGTATAATGTTTATATGAATAAGTAGTATATTATAGTATGATATAGTATATATATATAGTATCTATGAGATATGTATATATAATATATATATACGTAGGATTAAGTAGTATGTATATTACGTAGAGGTATTGTATATAATGATAGGTTAGATAGTTAGTGATGTATACTAGTATAGTAATTATATATAATATAAATAATGACTATACGTAGTATATTAGGTAGTATATATTATACTATGTGTATATATTAGTATTATATGAGCTATATATACTTTATAGTATTTAGATAGTATATGTGCGATTAGTAATGATATCTAGTAGATATATCAGTTTGTGGGGGGTGTTAGTTTTGAAATAGTTATACAAGCGGGTAAAATTATCAGTACGAGAAAGTTAAAAGTTCAAACGAATAGATCAGCACTAAATAAAGATTTTGTCTGCTTTACTTTTTTTTTTTTTTTTTTTTTGTCTGCGTTTAAGACTTTAGATTTTTGTTTAAAGGATAAAAAAAAGAAAGAAAGAAGATGAAAGTCTTTATGTGAAGTTACCGCAAACAATCTCGTTCATGCCTTCCTGACCAACGCATCGTATGCGACTCGCAGATAGGGCCCGAACCCTGAATTGGGGTTCTCAAGTCATTATAGCTTTGTATACTTGGCTTCCATCTTTTCTATATGACGTAGAACTAGGCGGTGTTGCCATGCAAATTGTTTGACCCTTCTGACACGCACCGTTAATAATATAGTATAAGTATCTATTAGTATCGTGAATATATATATTTAATATAGGTATATATAGGCGTATATATATTAGTATATATTAGTAATATATAAATAATTAATTAACAATAGATAAATAAGTATAGGTATATATAAGGAAGTACACGTAATTAAAGCAAAAAATATATATGTAGTTATACTATATGAGTAGTAAGATAGTATATTATATATATAAAATATAGTAAATATATTGATATAATATATTAGTATATATATTTATATTAGTATATAGCTATATTATATATCATTATATAGTATATAGTATATGTGTGTAGATGAGTTAGAAAGGTTGTGATGCGTTTGTGTATTGTGGTGGGTGAATATTATTGAAGAGTATTATTATATGAGTAGATTCTTGATAGAATAAACGGAATAAACGAATCTTCGGTTTGCGTAACGTATTGAAAAACAAGAATTGTCTTCTGGAATTATGCGGAGAATACTGTTGTCTTTTTATCTGGGATTATCTCTCTGGGTTGGAGATAGATAGATAATAATATAGCGAGGTGACTGGATGAGATAGGGATATGATGATAGATCAACGTAGAAGAATTGGACTATATCTTAAATATAACATGTTCGTTCCCTGATTGTGATAAGCGCTTGTAATAAAAAACTAATATTACAAAACATTTTTGATTTTTAGAATTGAAGACATTTTGAAATTAATGGTCAAAAGTGATCGGAGAAACTGTTTTAAAACTTTTAAAAACCAGAAAGGCGCTTTTTTAGAAGAAAGAGGAAGGAAGGTTGAGATATGGTATGACTATTTTTTTAAGTCATTTATACATATACTGTCTATAAAGAGTGTTAGAAAGAAGTTGCGTTAAGTGGTGTATAGTATTATGTTTATAGTAGTTTTGCATATATGATATATTATGAAGTATATAGATATATGTAGCTATTATATATATATATTATAATATTATATATGATATATATTGAGTATATATAGTTAGACTTATATAGGTAGTAACTTATATATATTAGTATACTAGATTTAAGTTAAATAGATATATATTTTTATATCAGTAGTACGTATAGTTATCTATATCTATTATAATATATAGGAGTACGTACGTAGTAGTATATATGTATATAAGTAGAGGGATCACAAGTAAAGGCTCCAGGTCTTGAAGAAAGTAAACAATCAAGCGACTGACGAATCAATGAAGGAAATCAAAACGAATGTAACGACGACGGGAAATGTATATTTAAGTACTAATTAAAAAAATACTAAACCTAGCGCTTTAGGTCTTTACTCACCAGCGGCGAGAATCAATGGTTGGGAAATTTGCCGACTTTTTCATAACGCCGGTTCCAAGTGTTACAGTTTGAAACTCACGGCGAATGGGTGTGCTTGCATGATCGGTCTCGAAATGCATTTTGTAAGATGAGAATGATATACATTATGGTGCGGTATTACATGTAAAGTGAAAAATTAAGCCTGACAAGTCTGGTTAAATGTCAGTTTAAGAAAAATTCGTCGATGTAGAGATTCTTTAAGTGCTAATCTAAGATTGTAAAGATATAACAAACAACATCTTTTGCGAGCGCGCCGCATTATGGTTTTTGATGATGACCTTTTTTACGGTCAAGTTACCGCACAAAATAGTTATATTATCTCTTGGAACATAAATTAGATTTATGTTGTTAATTATAAGTTATATATATATATATATATATATATATATATATCTATAGCTAAAATAAATAATATAACTATAAAATATATAATTATATACTATATATCATAAATAAAAATTAAAATATTATAATAGATATATATATATATATATATATATATATATAGTACTATACTCATTATTTGTTAAGTATTACAGGCAAAATAGGGGGCCGAGCGACGTGGGAGCAAAGGGGACGATTTCCATAACCCCGAAGGTAGGGGAGGAAACCCCGGACAACCCAATACCAAAGAGCGGGGGTTCCGGAGACTCCCGGAGGGGGGAAATAATCTCCCTGTCGTTTCCCCGAAAGGCCGAGAGACCGCGACTCCTGCCGTATACCCTTTTGGTATTCCTTAGTTAAAAAAAAAAATGAAAAAAAAATAAACTGACGGAGTCGTAAACGTAACTGGTCTTGCTTCAACATCATAAGTCTATAAAGAAAGCTATGCCTTCGCCGCTAAACGATCGCCTGTCTATTTTTTTGGTCAACAATACGTTCAGAAGGTCAATAACTAGACTTTCTCCATATATATATATATATATATATATATATATATAGTATAAGTCATAATATTATATATATATCATATATATATATATATTAATTTATATATATTATAGTAGATATTATATATATATAACTCCTTCTTCAGCATTCATCTAAGGACTTTACGTCCTTGTCATCGGACCCTTAGTGAAGGTCCTTGGAATACGGCCAACGTTCAACGTGTAAATATTATTTATATGTTTGTATATTATAGTATATTCATATATATACTATTAATATATATTATATATATATATAATACTATTATATATATATATATTAAATATATTATATATGTTAATTACCTATAATATATTATATAATATATATATAATCTATAGTATAAATAATATATCTAATAATATATATAATATAGATATTGTATATATTATATATATATATATATTATATATTATATATATATATATATATTATATAATTATATAATATATATATATATATATTATATATATATAATCACTTCTTCTTTCAGCTCACTAAGGACCGTCTGTATCGACTCTTAGAGGAAAGTCCTGTGAAACGGGTGCTAACCCAAAATCCGCTGGCTGCCAGGCTATCGAGGATTGCCGTAAGGTTTCCACTAGCAGCAAGCACGCTGCCCATGTACTCATAAGTCGCTAGGTTATGAGATTAGTTCACATCTCTCTATCCACCCCCATCTCGAACCTGGGTCCCCTCACTTGCTAGGCGAGTGCTCTAAATCTGACTAATGGAGCGATATATATATATATATATATATATTATATATATAAGTATTATATAATATATATAGTAATATATTTATAAATATAATATATTAATATATTATATATATATATATATAATAAGATATTATATAAATATATATATATATATATATATTATAATATATTATGACAAAGTTACTTAAACGCCCCACGGAATGGAGCTCGATCAAAAAAAATTTCGACAGTAGCAATCTATGATACATAAATAGATGTTCTAGGGTCCGAAATTAATTTTTTTTTTTTTTTTTTTTTTTTTTTTTTTTTTTTTTTTTTTTTTACGATGTTTTTAGAATAATAATAATATTTAATTTGTAAGGTAAAACACGGCCTAGTAGGGGGCTCGAGCCGAGGGAAAACAGGGGGGACGTTTTCCATACCAGGTAGGGGGGAGGGGCGGAGGAACCTCGCGACACCCAATACAAAGAGTGGGGTTCGGAGACCATCCACGAGGGTGGAAATTAATCCTATCATTGTAGTTGCCCTGATAGGCGAGAGGCCCCGACTTCTGCACGTGCGGTATATCCTTAGGGATTCTTTAATACATTTTCCTTTAACAAATTTACGCAGGATTCAAAATGTATTCTTTTCGTGTACTATTGTTAGTTTGCGATATGATTGTTTTTTTTTTTATTTTTTATTTTTTTTTTCCTTTCGACCCTAAAAACGTCTATTTAGTATCATAGAGTGTACCTGGTGAAATTTTCTTATTTGATCCGACTCCTGTTCGTGTGGCGTTATAGTAACTTTTACCATCTATATATATATATAGTATATATATATAATATATATATATATATATAAATAATATATATAATAATATATTATATATTTTATAAGTATAAATAATATAATAATTGTATTCTGTGTAGGGATGTGAACGACTTGTGAATGAATTGAATAAATGGTCATAAAGATAATAATTACTTGAGAAACTCGGATTTTCCAAAGTAAGCATGATGTCAAGGGGTGGATAACCTCTTTAACATTTTTTCTCTCTGCCTTGGATTTTCCAAACATTGATGAAGAATACTTTCTGCAGCCGACACAACCCTGCAGTCATGCGGGATATATACAAATAATATAAAAAATATATAATACTAATATAAGATAATAATAATCATATATAATATTATATATAATATATATATAACTTATATATACACTATCTATCTACTATTATATATATATATATATATATTTATATATAGATATATATATATATATATATATCTATATCATTATATATATCTATATATAAATAATTATATTTAAAAAAATTAACTATTAATTACCTTTCAAGATATATAACTATATAAATACTATATTATATAATAATAAATATATAATAAATATATATTATTATTATAATATATATATATTTAATATATAAATATTATAAATACTATAATTTATATATTATATATATATTATATTATATAGTACTATACTTATTTCAAAGCATATTATAGGTACACAAATGTTTATATAAATATTTAGTGTATATATATAAATATATATTATATATATATATATATACGTAATTATATCATATATTATAATATATCATATATACTATATATTATATATATATATATATAATAATATATAGATATATATATATATAATATATAATAATATATCATATATTATAAGTATATAAAATAATATTATTATTACATATTTATAATATCATATATTAATAATATATAATATTTAATATATTATATATAGTATATATATAATATAATAAAGTATATAATTATATTCTTTATTATATATATCATATATCTATATAATATATATATATATATATATATATATATATATAATATAAATAATATATATATACGTCTCGTGCGTAGAAGTTGACTCGCCGAACTCTCGTAGCGAGAGGAGCTGATTCAATCTGCAGCCGTAGCAGCTGAGGCTTATCTTCCTGGGCAAGAATTAAAACTCGGCTTCGAGATACTTGGTGGGAAGGCTTGGGATAAGCCGCCTTAAATCTACGATTTCTGTAGTCCCCCTTGTTACCCTCTGAGAAGGGAACAAGCTCATTAAAGATATATATAGCATATTATATATATATATATAGATATATTTATTATTTATATATATATATATAATATAGTAAATATATATTATATATATATATTATATATATATATATATATATATTTATATATACTAAGTATACTATATAATATATATATTATTCGTTTGTTCAGGAGAAAAATAAACATTTAGAATTTAAAAGACTAGTTATATCTCGCACCCGTTTCATCTTTCTCAATAATTTTCCCCGGTTTTTTTTCGGGTTTTTTTTCTTTCTTTTCTTTTTATCTCTTTTTGATGATGTCACTGAACAGAGTAAAGAGGCACAAAAGAAGAGTTTCTTTACTCACAGAAATCCAACCAAGACTCTTTAAAGTATTAAAGTAATAGGTATGCAGTTAGAGATTTCAAAAGAAGCTCTGTGTAGTCAGTCAGGTAAAGAAAGAAAAGGGAGATAGATAGATAGTAGATAGATAGATAGATAGACTAGATAGATAGATAGATAGATAGATAGATAGATAGATAGATAAGATAGAATAGATAGATAGAGAATATAGATAGATATAATAGATAGATAAGAAGAATAGATTGTATTTAGAGATTGATAATTGATAATAGATAGTAGATAATAGATAAGATAGATAGATAAGAAGATAGATAGATAGGGAGAGAGAGAGAGAGAGAGAGAGAGGAGAGGAGAGAGAGAAGAGAGAGGAGAGAGAGATGATTGTTACTCGAACGTTTCTTTTTTATTCACTAGTTTCAAGAATTTCTCTCTTCGTTACTTTCTTCCTCTGGAATTTATAGACCATAAAGAATAATTAGCTCCTAATATGCAACGTAATCACAATTAATTCCCTTGAAGATTAGTGGAGCAATGCGATCCTTCACCAAAGAAGCTTCACATGAAACGGCTCACGAGGAACAACGTGTAAAATATACTCAACATTAAAGAAAGAATACAGTTTAAATAATAATAATAAAGAAATGAAAAAAAGAAGAAAAAAAACACTTTTCCTACATCCAACCCCTCCTTCACTTTTATTTCCCCAGCCCCCAGAAACCCCCCTTCCATATACATTTTTTTTTTCATCTTTCCTGAATAATGATAATAGTAAAAAAAATAATGCAATATAAATATGTATATTCCATTCTTGTTCATATTTTGTGCACATGAGTTCTCATGAAATTCGTTTGCTGGAATAATTATGACCCATTGAAAATGCGCGGAGTCTAAATACAATGAGTGTCTGCCCTTTGAAATTAGGTGTAAGGTTTGGGGAAACAAATTCTTCCGTGGGAAATTTTGATCCGAAACTTGCTTTAAAGGATTTTGATGAAGATCGAAGAAATTATAGGATTTTCTGTTTCTTCTTCTTCTCTATTCTCCTTCTCTCTTTTCTCTTCTCTCTTAATTCTTTTTTTCTCAATTCTTTTTTAAAGTTATTGCAGTCTCCCCCATATTTTGGAGATATAAGGGTGGTCTATAATGGGTCATAAATTTTTTTTCTTTCTTATATATATAATATATTATATATTATCAATAATTATATATTATATATATATTATAGATTATATATTATATATATATATAATATATACTAATATATATATAATATATATATATATATAATTATAATCAGTAATGTACGAATCAAATTGGGAGGACCGTTAAATTTAAATTTTCACCATTGACCATGCAAAATTATATTTACTGTAACCACATACAACATTATATTAGAAAATCAGTTTTATATGTCTATATCTTTCACCCAATCTCGTGTCTTGCTTTCTCGCTTTAATTATGCTGTGTAGGTTGTGTCCCAAAACTTAGAAATTAGTTCTCAGTTAGACTATAGCTAACATCTTGAACTTCGCTCAATAAAGATATAAATATTACAGAAAAAAAAATGAGAGATAATGTAAAAAATCAGAACTATGAGCATCAAAAATATAGGCAGAAGTTTAATCCCAGTTTTTTTTTTTTTTTTTTTTTTTTTTTTTTTTTTTTTGGGTTTGTGTTGAATGGTAATTAGGAAAAGATTTATATCAAGTCGCAATTGAATTGACTATATAGACAATCATAATTTAGAGTTAGACAATAGTAAATTCTACTATTCATTAAGAATCAGTCTGGTACAAACTAAAGTTCATAGAATCCGCGCAACAACATTTGTATATAAATCTGTCAAATTTACTTGGAACTAATTCAACGATTAATCACATTTCTAATTACATAAAAAAGATTATTTATGACGTATCTAATCATAATAAACAATCCAATAATGATTCGTAATTACTCTTAAATCCTTTAATTCTGTTTTCAGACTTCAAACATCTTCAACAAATTCTCTTCTGTCTCCAGTAAGAAACAAAATAGTTCGTGTTTGCTTTCTTAACTATGATATAAATCTCCATTACCTCGAACGTGTGAATGTACTTAAAATGATTATACGAACATAATTTCTACTTTTAACCTTTCCTTATCCAATAAATTTTGTAAATGTTGCGTGCTTCCTTTACATAATCACAACACATTCTGCTCTCTCTCGCTCCTATCTCTACTTCTCTCCTCCTCCTTTCTCTTCCTCCTCCTCCTCTCTCTCTCTCTCTTCGGTTGTGGTAGGTTGTTTTTGTTCTTCTTTTTTTTCTTTTTTCTCTCCTCTCTGCTCTCCTCGTTCTCACTTCCTTATCTAATCTCTTTAAATTGTGTCTCTTTTTATCTGTTAAGGAGTTGGTTTGTTATTGCATCTCCTCTTCCTCCTCACCTCCCTGTATGCTTCCTGTCCTCTTTCCTCCCGCCTGGCTTCTCTCTTTCTTCTTACTTTTTTTTTTTTTTTTTTTTTTCCTCGTCGACACCTTTCTTCTCGTTTTCTCTCTCTTCTTCTTCCCTATCTATTTCAAACATCTTCATCAAATCTTACTAGATCGAAAACCATTCCTTATTATTTATAGTATTATTATTACTATATCTAAACTATATACCTTTATAATTTAAATACTTGACCCGTAATACTAATAATACGATGTTTATCATTGTAAAAGTTTTAAGTATTTTTGAATTTCATTAAATTAGTAGATCATTTAATATAATATAATATTACTTTATTATAGAATAACTAAATTGCATAAAACATTTATTAAAATAAACAACCACATCATAATGTAATAACTTCCAATTGACATGTCTACAATGAACAAACTAGTTTGGGACCCACACAACAATTTTTAAAGAATCATAAAACTTACATCACATCGGGGGGATTACATGGCGATTGGAAATGGCTCACGTGTGGAAATGGTAAAAATAAAGGATGAGCCAAGACAGTTACTATTAAAATAGAAGTGTGAATAGAATAAGATATTAGAATAAAGGACAAGGAGTTGAGAAAAGTAGCCAGCTAAGAGTTACAATCTCTAGCTCTATATTTTCAAGGAAGAATTGTGGAGTTATGGCAAATCAATAAGTAATTTCATACTCCGTTCATGAATGACAACCCCACTAAACGAGCAAGCAACAGGGGTGTGTGAAAAATTGATAGCATAGTGAAGCAAAATGTGGTCTTCCAAGATAAGAATAATGTGGTCTTTCCAAGAAGTACCAGAAATAGTGGTTTCAAAAGTACAGGAATAAGTCCTTCCAAAGAACAGATAATTGGGTCTTTCCAAGAAGTACCAGGATAAAAATGTGGTCTTCAAAATACGTAGGGAATTAATGGTGGTCCAAGAAGTAACCAAGAATTAATTGGTCCTTTACAAAACAGATAATTGGTCCTTCCATAGAGACAGGAAATAATATGCTTCCTGATACCAGAATAATTGTCTCCCTTCAAGAGTACCTAGGAAGTAGGTGTCTGCCAAGAATAGTCAGAAATAATGTGGTCCTCAAAATACCAGGAAATATGTGTCTTGCCAAGCAAGTCCAGAAATAATGTGTCCTTCAAAAGTATAGGAAATAATGTGGTCCTTCAAGCAAGTAACAGGAAAAATTGTCGTTCCAAGATAGTACCTAGAATAAATTGGTCCTTCCAAGAATACTACGAAATATGTGTGTCCTCCAAGAAGTATAAAACCAGGGATAATTGGCTACGCCCAGAGAAGTTTCAGGAAATAATGTGGTCCTTCTTCAGAAAGAACAAAAATAATTTGACGTCCTTCCAAGATACCATCTAGATTAAGGGTCTTTTAAGAACAGGAAAACTGTCGTCCCCAAAGTAAGCAGAGTAAGATATGTGGGTCTTCAAGAATGTATAGAACTATATGTGGTCCTTCCAATAAAGGTACCAGAAATAAAATGTGGCTTTCCAGAAGTCCTCAGGAAATATAAATTTGTGGTCCTATATCCAAAATACCAAATCAATAATGGTGTCCTCCAAAAATACTGAAAAATATAATTTGGTGTATCCTTTTCCAAGCAAAGTTACCCAGGCAATAATTGCTCTTTCAAGAATATAACCAGAAAAATGTGGTCTTGCCAAGAATAGAAGGAATAAGTGGTACTCCAGAGAATAATGTTAGTAAACCAGACATAATCGTGGTCTTCCAAGAAGTTACAGAAATAATTTGGTCCTTCCAGAAGTACCAATTAATATATGGTACCTTCCAGCAGTACCTGGAAAAATATTGGTTCCTTCCAAAAGCGTACCAAGGGAAGTAATTGGGTCTCAAGAAGTAACGGAAAATAATTTGTTCTGTCATTAGAAGCGTAACGAAGGAATTATGTGGTGCTTCGAAAAAATACAAAATATGCTGGTCCTTATTTACCCAGAATAATACCCAGGAATAAATTTGGTCCCTTCCAAGAAGTCTAGGAAATTATTATGTTGTGGTCCTCTTCCAAGAATACTCAGGAAATAATGTGGTTTCCCAAGAAGTAAGGAAATAAGTGTCTTCCAAGAGTACCTAGAATATGTTGCTCCAAAATAGTATCAGAATTAATTTGTCTTCCAAGAAATTACCTGAGAGTAGTGTCTTCCAAAGTACCAGAAATAATGTGGTCATCAGAGAAAGTACGAGATCAATCCTGGTCTCTCAAGTAATAGTACATAGAAATAATGGTCCTTTCAAGAATAAGAACAATGTGCTTTCCAAGTAAGTACCATGAAATATATCGTGTTCTCCAATAAGTACAGAAAAATTGGTCCTTCAAAAGTACGATGAATAATTTCCTGTCCAAGAATTACTAGAATAGTGTCTTCCAAGAAGTAGTCTGAAGAAAAAGAATTAAATAATATTATGAAATGTGAGCTTGAGCGTGGCTTATTTTAACAGCTGTGAGGATGATTTTTCATTAAATTTATTTACATGAAAGAAACTGAGTGTTCTGTAATTAAAAATAGCATGTTCTTACCTCCAAATAGAAGGAAAAAAGGTCTCAGGTCAGGTGTTATTCAAAGGCATAACTTTTACTAATGGTTAGAGCATAGAAGGACAAGGCAGAGGAATGAAGAATGAAAGACATTATAAGACTACTAGATAGATTTAGAGAAAAATGTTTCAAATATTCTGCGTAAGATAATAGATTCCATTGGAATTGATAAATTTAATTAAGAAATTACACGTCTTACATATTTAACATATAAATAGGAGAGAATTTTTCCCCTCCTCAAATTTACTACACCATTATATTTTTCATTTATTCTATTCAACAGCACATTCCTTTTATTCCATGTCGACGAACAATCGGTCGTGTTCGTACTTCTTGAAAACCCTATTTAAGATATTCTTCATTTCCGATTGATCGTAGTATAATGTGGTAACTAAGATATTTATAAATAGTGGGCAGGTGAATTCATATAATCATGTGGTTCTAACTTATTAAAAAACTCTTTCGTAACATAAAAAATCTTTAAAATTTCTTTGAATAGAACTGGAAAACTATAACCAATTATCTCTCTCTCTCTCCATCTCTCTCTCCTCTCTTCTCTCTCCTCCTCTCTTCCTCTCTACTACTCACTCATTTTCATTCCATCTCTCTCTCTCTCTCCTCTTCCTCGCCCTCCTTGCATCCCACGCTCCACTCTTCTCTGTCTCGTCTCACCCTGCACTCCACGTCGCATCTTCCCTCCGCCCTCCTCATCCTCTCTCCTCGCTTCTCTCTTCGGTATGTAGTGTGATGTGTGTGTGCTGTGTGTTGCTTCTGTTCGTACCTCT
>JABUQX010056769.1:0-35249 GCA_015478945.1 Trachelipus rathkii
AAAATAGAGTATATAAGGACTAGTTTCTTCCATTGGTTTTCAACTCCCACAAGGAATTATTCGAGATGATCAATTCCGCTTTCCGTTCTAGAATAACATCTGTGTGAGAGAAAACGCGAGCTGTGTGGAAATGAGGTTCTCTGTTTAGTTACCAACAGAAAGTAATTAAATAGGGACTGTGGAATCAGAAGGCTACTGCCGGGGGAATTATAAAAAGTCGAATATCGGGTTCTTTGGAAGACCCCTAAATAGAAATATCACTTTTGGCACCACACCAATTGTCTCGGTTCGCAACGTAGCGGAGAGTAGCAGTTTACGATGTGATGTATTTTTCTGGTTGACGCTAATCCTTCCATCACAGTTACTGGTTTGCGTCGTAAGGTAACAATCTACAGTTTCCAATGCACTCTTTTCCCTTTGCGGTTAGTGGTAATTCCATCTCATTACTTGTCTTCTATTTGGGTGGACCTTCTGGTTCTTGGTGTTGTGCAACGACCTGATTATGAAAGTTATTAATGTCCAACGGAGACCTATCGTCTCTGCTTGTACTGCTTGCCCGCCTTTCTTTTAAGTTGTATAACTGACTTAATCACGTTGGTCCATACTTGGACTCCATTGGTACGATGCGAGCGCGGGGACAAGCGATGAATGAAATACGAGCAACAAGAATAGTCTGCACATCAGTTATAGCCTATGATCTACCTCAAGAAGCTAGCTCAAGCGACCTTTCCGTCTCAGTTTTCTTAGTAACGCTATCTGATGGGTGTAACATCCGTCCTAACATTTTGAACGAAAGGGGTCAAATCATGCAAGGACTCTTAAGTCTCATATGTTCTCTCTTTTGGATTGTAACATCTAACAAAATCACACCCTCACAGAGTGTTCTTTCTGCAGGCTCCATGACTTAACCCTCTCTATATCCGGGGGGGCAATTATTAGATGAGACCAACCCTCCGAGACTTACCGTCGATTAGTCTGTGTCCTCGGTACAACCCCTTCGGTAAGAAGATTTGTCTTGTATGCTCACTTGTAAGGTTTTTCAAGTTTTTGCCACTTTAATTTCTACATAAGTATAAAAGTGAGAGATAAATAGCAAAAAGTAATGTTTATATCTATCATTATCATCTACCTCATAAATAAATAAAATTCTAGTCCAGATGTCAGTGCATAATACTTGTTAGATTAGTGGCGCACTAAATATTAAAAAGTTGTCAATTTCTGGAGCTGAGAAAGTCCGTGAACGTTGAATACGTTTTTAAGGAAAAATAAAGTAATTGTCTATAGAAATCTCTTTGTGGGAGAGTTAAGGAGTCTCTGATGTAAGCAAGTGACCTTTGGAGACTGAGATATTTTACTACAGTTTAATTATAGTGTTTAAGTTTTCTGCTATGATACTCAGTATATATATTATATATTTATATATTATATATATATTTATTAATAGACACTGTATATAAGACTGTTTTTTTTACATTTTCAATAATAACAAATACATTATCATTAGTTTCTGAATTATCCTAACATTAAGAAGGGCAACATTACATACTTATTAGTTATATCTTAAGAATGTATAGTGTATATTATTAATATACTACTATAATATGATGATAAACTTTCTCAAGTTTCACAGGGAAAAAGGCAATATCTAAAAAAAGTGTTTTAAAAATTTCATCTGTTATCCATGTTTCTGGCACGGTATCAATTTAAATAAGTGTAATATTATACCACTAAAACTGCACAAACTGTTTTGCTGGGATCTAAAAGTGTTCGATATATTAGTTCGCGCACCCATTTAAGTTTTTCTCAACAACGATTGAATGACGGGAAAAAAAAGTTATAATTGGCGATAACGAGAAACAAGAATCGGCAAGAGTGAGTAGACCAGATATGACGATAACGTATCTATCAAAAGATGATGATCGTTAATCTAAAATAAAATTTTCTACGACTCTGATAATTAAATTCTATTTATACTACAATGGAAGATAAGAATTGTTCTCAATTCAGTTACAAGCTTATCACTCATAATTCTGATTGTAGTCTTATATAAAATGGTACTATTATATAATATAGTATATAATATAGTAGTATTAAATCTTACAATGGTAATTTACCTAAGAAAGTAATAATATGAATATATATATATAAATCAAACTAATACTGTAATATATATTATAAGATGATAGTTATATTATATTATACCTGGATATAGGAAGTTAAATTCGCTATAATCTTGCAAATGACTCTTTTGATGGTCAATTAAGTTGTCTATCGTATACGAATATTTCTATGTGTAAGGAGTTGTTGTCTAGATCTTCCCACAGATACTTTCAGTTGTGGTGGTTTGCAACGAATTGCGATATAGGTCCATTGTGAGTGCCCTGCCGGTTCTTTGTAAAATCCCACATAACAACAATTACAATATTGTATACGAAGGGCTCTTTACACCATCTAATAGCTTTTATCAAAAGAAAGAACAAAAAGAGCAGTTACGCGACTTTTTGCACGTGGTAGTTATTCTAATTAATACGTAATTATGATATAAAATATTACTGAAACCCCAAATGCGTGAGAGGACCTGAAACAGAGTTACAGAAACCTACATACAAAAAAAAAAAAACACAACAGTAAAAATGTAAAAAATAATTAATATAATTAATATTAAAATCTATTAATAATAATAAATTATTTACAAATTAAACTATATTTCAGGGAAGATTTTTATATAATTGGAAATTAGTTTAAATTAAATTTATAGTATAATCATCTTAAGACCAAATATATGATTTATTTTTTATTATAATATTTTAAATACAGATTTAGTACTTATATTATAAATTGTGAAAGATTCAAATGTTTCATATTACCTAAATATTATCTAGGAAGTTGAAGTTATATATTATAATATGATATATATATAATTATATTAAAAACTTATTAACTGTAAGAAGTACGCGTATCTTATTATCACTTTTATCATAGGTTACTACTCTTCTCATTCGGGATCATGATTGGACCCTAAATAGCTAAGGCAGTCATAGTATATGCAAGGTAATCTTATTGATGAAATAACCCGAACTATACTAATAATAGAAGTTAAGTAAACTGACTACGAGCAAAACAGTATTACAAAATTTCTATAAAAATTATAGATCAAAGCTAAGAATAAAGTTATATAGTTGAAAAAATATATAAGGTTCATAGTATAGATCAAGTCACGTCAACATTCCGCCCAAAATGTCCTGACACAAACAAACGTGCTGCATGTAAATACTAAAAATACACAAGTGTGAGAACAAAAAAAAGGTGGCTAGGCATACAAATTAGAAGTAAAAACGAAGGCGGAGCATTGTTATAATAAAGTGCCTAAAATTTCACGAAAAAATGCGTAAATTAGCAAATATTAGCTCTGCAAAAAAGCAGAGTGGAGTAGTATTCCATAATAACGTCCATCACGAACTTTCAAAAAAAGCTTTATAGGAAAAAAAGGGATTAATTAAGGATATATTGGAAGACTGTGACCGTGTATATGTATAAAAAGTTAAGAGAAATTTACATTTGTCTAATATGGAGTATAGATTGAAAACCGAATTCCCCCTTCATATTGATTCACAAATCAATATAGATGAAAGTGAAATAACTTATTTTATATAAGAAAGGTTTAAAAATACTCGTTTAGCTGAAAGGAAGTTGTAAATTATTATTGGAGTAATATGGATAAGAAGTTAGCGTACATTACTAACTATACAGAGTTTTGAATATGCTAAGATTATTGGAATAAAATTGAGATGATTAGTATTAAAACATGGAGCAATAAGATCAGAGTGATAGAGAAGAATTGACAGAAGCATAGAGTGAACTGACCCGAATGAACTTCTTGTAAGATGATATGGGGAAGTTGTTGTAAGGATAGTATTAGAAACAAAAAACATTGAAAATAATCACAAAAAAGATTCTCTATACGTTTATTTACTCCATGATGAGGCATACATTCTAAGTAAAATGTAAAGTATTATTTATTAGCTGATAAAAATTCAGAGTAGTGGAGGGTAAAAATCTTGTAGAATAAGCTCACTTTGAGTACAATTGTTAAATATCAACCCAATATTAGGAAAATCAGAACCTATATATGGATAATGGTATGAGATAAAAGAGAGCTGATTGAATCTTGAATTTAAGCTATGACAGCATTATTGCTTTTGGATATGAATTTGATGGTGCTTCTAATATGGCTGAAAAGTTGGAGGTGTATTATAGAAAAAGCTTTAGAATAGTGGGAGAGGGAAGTCATAGTTTCTCTATATATACTATTACCTGTAGAGCACATATATTGTGCCTGGCAGCAGCCTCCTGCAGAGAGGAATTAAAAATCAGTAAGGTATCAAATATAAGTTTATTAATTTTTTTATATTTAGAAAGACATTTCAAACACTGTTATTAAGTCGAGCTACAAAAATAAATATTAAGTATTTGCTAATGATATTTACAATCATTATATCAATATGATCCAACCCTACAAACAGATGTCCATGAATATATGCACATTGAAAGTGAGAATGTGATAATTTCCATTAATATATAGATAGTGAATGCTGTAGCTAGGTACGGGATGTATTTAAAGTACAATTTTGATGGCATTATGTGAGCAGATCCACAAAGAAAGGGTACAGACTTGCAATCATCTTCAGGGGGGCATCTTTAGCTGGATAATAAATTAGTAAAATGAGAGTTATTCTGTTGAGTCGCCTATGCTATATGTAATGAATTGTAAACCTTAGGGCAGCTTCTCATTTAATTATCAAATCTTATGCTTTGCTAAAAAAGAAGTACTATTAGTAATAGACCAAAAGTATCAGAACCCCTAACTAATAATTTAACTGGATACAAAAAAATGCCCTTAGTATAAAATATTGCTAAAATATCAGTGTGGGAGTCAATAGTGACTTACAAAAAAACTTTGGTGTGAAAAAGTAAAGTGAGATGGGCGAGAGAGGTATTGACTAGATGTCCTTCAATGTACGCCTGATATAGCGCTGATTGAATAAATAAAGTAATGAGAATTAAGTAAATATTTATTAATAGGGAGAGATTGAATGATATACTATGCGATATGTAAATATGAAGAAAAATAAGAAATGATATAGAGTATCAAAGACTCAGAGACACAGACTTCTAGAGATATAGTAATATATAATTCCTATCAAGGGTATTTTAGATCCGATTATTACGCTATTGAAGTATCAGTTTCAATATCATTATAACATATATTTACCGGATATTGAAGTAGAAGAAGTTTGTGAACAGCTTTTTCCCGAGCTAATGCGGAAGGTGATACTTAGAGGCTTAGTACCTATGGAAATCCTTCAATTTTATATCAATTCCATGCTCGAAAGTGAATATTTAATATGTAGAATATGAATAAGTCTCAATTTGTCGAGAAATATATGAAGCGGACGTGGGATTATATATGACAGAGTTACAAAAATAGTATAGCTTACTGGAATCTTCTTTAGAGTCTGTATCCTAAGTAACGACTTCCTCGGTAGATCAAAGAACGTTATCAGTAATAACTAATATGAAACCTATGAGAATAACTAAGTAAGAACACAAGAAGAAAGAATGGGCTACTAATTTATATTAGATCAGGTATAACCTATATGATAGGGCATGAGTTCACTAAAAGTAGGGGAGGCAAAGGCATCGGATGGTCTTGTAGATTTGGCGCACTGAGCGCGAGGATTCCTTCTTAGTAATATAGACTGGTATGAGCTTGAGATGCGACGTAAAGAAAACTATCGTTCGTACTAATGCGATTCCTTTAAATCTTTTCTTTCCACAACAACCGTATACATACTAAAGCGATAACGCGAGGCAGTACGCAATATCTCGATCGTGAGGTCTATTAGTTACGCGACCTATCGAGAAGGTGATATTACAACCACCTCCACGCACTTATAAAATAATATAATAGTTTAGTAAATAAATTATTAATAAATATTATATATATATATATTATATAATATTGATATGACGATGTTAATATATCATATTGTTTTATGGGAGTTGCAACAGCTGTCTAATCATTTGTGACGAGTGTGATTCTTCGATATCGATATAGATCTAAAAGGTGTAACAACACAGAATATGCTTATATATATTCTATACTATATCTATGAAAAATCTTATAATAATATAAATACTATATCGAAACTATGAAGTAATGTTTGAAACTTTTTAAAGTTTATATATTAGACATTAAAACCTCATTAGAAATTTCATACATAATATTTTTTTCCTTTTTTATGTTTTATTTCTAACAAGAACTTGTTTTTTATTCCCCTTTAATATAAACAAAAGTCGTACTACCTTTAATCCTCACAAATATAATTTTAATTATACTATATATATTCTCATAAAATGTATTCGATTTCTAAACATCATCAGTTGTTTGAATCAGTTGAAGTAACTAAACTTCTAATCTTTTTCTAAGAATTTATTATTTCCACTACTGAAATGATTTTGTCTATTTTTTCATAGGGTGAAACTAAATTACGAGTTGAGAGTCGCGTAACTTAATGAAGAACTGCCAAACAACTAGTCTGACAATTAATGACTTCAGAATATTTCAAGTTATGTTGATGTAAGAGATTTATTCTATAGTGTAATATTGTTAAATAGGTATTTACAACTTATGATGCCACGATGTTGATCCGAACCTCTGTTCCTAAAGCACCCCCCGAAATAATTGTCTGTAAGAGAAACACTGAATCACGACCAATACCTGCATGCCCTATTCTGAGCATCCTCACTCATTCCACACACACGCCAACGACAGCCGCAACGTACTTTGAAATTATAAAGCGGATGAAGAGGAAATAAAACATACGGTGTTCAAATGAAACCACCCCGCTTTTAGGCGTGTCGCTATTTAACGAAGAGAGCCATGCTAAGATGACAGAATCAAGATACTAAACCATGCATAGTCACTATAACCATATACCTAATTAGCTCGCGTCACCAATACACTCGGGCTCCAGAGAGGAGAATGGTTCAGAGTATGGGAGGGATGCACAAAAAAAACGATGCTGTAGTCACCACGGTAGCCAAAAAATTTATATTGGAATTATAGACATGAAGCACACAAAATTATGGATTGAGAGAAGAGTATACCATTAAATGTGAAAGGTTGTATGTAAAAACTAGATAGGCATCACTGAGAGAGTTCAATAGAAAGATAGATAATGATATCCAGCGCTTATATACACTATTGAGGCGTAAGTGTTCTATATTGAGGGTTCTGTATTGAAGTAACCTTACTAAATTCACATTGGAATAGGTGCTATTTGTAAATAAGGTCGAAATGGTTTGAGAAGAATAGGCTGTGTAAGAGATATAATGTCAGTGTGCACTCAGAAAGAGTGAGTATTAGAAAAATAATTGACAGATGATTGTTCTTAAAACTAGTTTCTGAATTGAGAGTAAATAAGAATATAGAACTATCATAAAAGATGAAACAACGCGATTATTCAACTGAGCACGCAGAAGAAGATGTTGTAATACACACTCGAATTATATACTAACATATATACTATACATAAGAATGTTAGAAAAGAAGAAGAACCTCACCCATCCCCCCAGATATTAATCCGTGAGCAAGCATATTTTTCATTGGCGGCAACTAACGAAACACATCACCACACGCCAGACGCTTGCGATGTTAACATGAGCATATTGACCAAGAGGTATGGATGAACAAGACATCACCCCACCCTAAAGGTAAGGTAGTGTTATGAGATAAAGAGAGTTAAAATTGATTGTGAGAAGATAGTATGATGAGAAGTGAACAAAATAAATTAGAATGATGAGCCCACACACACAGTTTTTTTCAAAATTTCGTACAATATTTATTACATATAGGCATATGAGATAATACGTATATCAAGAAGCACCACTAGCGGACGGTTTTCTTGTACACTGTATCAAGTATTTTTAGAGAGGAAAGAAAGTATATGAAAAACAAGAGAAATAGAGAATAATTACAAAATAGAAACCATAAAACATCAAAATACGCATGCGAGAGAATTAAACAGAGTAAAAAGATGGAGATAAGTATTAAAATACAAATAAATAAATATAAAAGAAACTAATGTAATAAATGATACTGAGTTAAAGCAGTAAAAGCGAGCGGAGAATGAGAATAAAAGCAAGGTACAAAAATAAACAGTAAAAACATACAAGCATGACAAAGAAGGCCCGTTAAGGTTTGTTGTAAGAATTTATAGAGCACGTATATTGAATATATGAAACGGTGGAGTTTACTGCTTTAAATGTAGGGAGTAGATGAGGTTGTTTAATATTTCCGGAATATTAAATATAAGAACACCAATGAGTATGATGAAGACAGATAAAAAGACATATTAGAAAGTTTAAAGAGAGAAACAGTGAAAAGACCAGTAAAAACAATAGAAGCATTAGCTGAATAAAACTTTGGACCCGTAATATGGATTGAATATTGAGAAATGTAATCAACAACATGAGTATATGATTGAAAAGGATCCACTGATTTCGCTTAAGGTATGTAAAGTATATGTTGGTTTAACAATCTAAAAATTCGTACAATTTGGAGTGAACAAAAATTGGAAATGATTGTCATGTAAGAGTAGAGATAATTTGAAAAAAGAGAAATCACTTGAGATAACGTTAACAAAATGATATCAGAAATTGTTCGTGTCGCACTTGTTAGGGGCATAGAGCGGTAGAATGAAGAGGATAACTGGGAATAAATAATAGTTGCGATTATGTCGATGAACGAGCGGGTAATATGCGTCTGTGGACGCAAACGTGGCGGGGCTAGTATAGCGTAATACGGAAGAGAATATTAGCGTGGCACTAGGAGCAAGCTCGTGTCGCGAGCTACGCGAAGAACGGCGAGAGTAATAATAGCGAGAATGAATAGATGAGAAGAAGCTCGCAGAGCAGAGGCGTGAGACGCAGCGAGTTCAGTGTGGCGGTCGAGAGACGGCGCGAGTATTACTAAGCTCTGTCCAGAGAGCGACACAGGATCTAATCTTTATGCACAGATTGACTGCTTGGCGAGAGAGGTCGTCACATTGTCTACAAACTGTATATAATACATGCTATTAAGATATAGGAGAACTAATTATCGTCTCCTTGTTGTGCTATTAGGAGGGTAGTTTGGAGAGTTAAGTTAAGAGAGAGGCATAAGGAACTAGATTTAATCAGAAATATACACTATAGATAGGTCTAAGCAGCCAATTAACGCGATAACATCTGAAACTAATATACATGACACACCAAATTACCGTATTACACCTACTATGACGCGAATGTTGAAAAGGTCATAACCTTAGAGGGAAGACTACCATAATTAAGGCTAAAATTAACGAGAAAAGACTTCAGAGGGGGGAAGGGTGCTGTGACAAAGCTGTGAAAAAAAGACTGGCAACCTATGTAGCACTAGCACGTAGAGACACAAGTAGGTCTATACTTGATGAGGAAAAAAATGTAAAATGGCTTGTATTGCGATTACATTTACATGGCCATTGCCCTTATTGAATACATACACACAAATGATTTGTAAACATGGGGTCAAGATGAAGATTATCAAAGGGTGAGAAGAAAGGTTAACAAATGTAAACGGAGATTTGCTGGTAATGGCGAGACCCTCATTGGCCACAAGAATATAGGAGAACCCACCTGGCCACCACTCTGAGGGCCGAGAGGCACGGGTTTGACCTCCATTCGGCAACACTTATACTATTGTAAGACTGAATACTCAACGAGAGCGACTAAGAATAAAGCTATACCGAGAGATACTGCGTCACCATAGGCGGAACGGTGAATGGAGAGGTTATCTCACAGCGAGAGAGTATGAACCGTGAAGAGGGCAGAGACACACCCATCACATATTGGCCGAGACATGCAAATGGATTTCATCAAAAAAAGTATATGAGCCCACAGAAGATACGCATGCAAGAGGAGGTACTCCAGTATAATGGAAATGTATAAAGATAAGTACATTTAGAGAATAATGAGAGAGCATAATTACTAGAAAGCTACCGCACTCACAAAGAATAATGCACTCACTTGATGGAGGTAGGGAGAATTTCGGAAACGAGAAAATAAAATGAATGTCAGACAAACACTGAGGGCGACGAAGAGTAAGAGGCATCAGAAGTCACTGAGCGCCAACAAACTGGGGCATCAAAGTGAGCGAGTAGAGAGAAGGTGGGAGTCCATCGGAGGGCGAATGGAAAAAGTGAACCAGTCGCCAACTAAATCGGGGAAGAATGATCAAGGAGAGAAGATGATATGTGGGATGTAGAGAATATGTGTGTGAGAAAGATATGGTGTAGCGGGAGTTGTAGATAGTGAAGAGATTTGACCGGGATAGAAAATATATAGGGTTTAGGGAATATGATCTCATAAGGTCAGGAGTAAGCCGGCAAAGAATGACTATGAGACTATCAATGTTGGTAGCACAGCTATCCACCACAATCAGAAAGCCTTTGTGTAAATTCAACAAGGGGTCAAGAGCGGACACATGGAGAGTATATTAAACGGGCTAAGGTCCTGCGAATCGTATGAATGAAGTCTCAAAATAGGATACAATGCGCAGAACTAAAAATAAACGTACCTGCGTCACACCATCTCAATTGACCTTATAGATGGAATTCGAGAGATCAAAGGTGCGCGCTAGAGAACCATGAATCTGAGAGTAAACGGAAGGCGGCTCAGGAACGAAAAGTAGATCGAGAACACAATAGAACATAGACCGAAGAGAGACATAACAAGGTCCAACAACTTCAAAAAAGGGTCGTAGAGGCGCCCATAAAAGGATGGATCAAAGATATTAATATGAGAGGAGAAGAAGTGGGAGGACAGAGAGACGGAAGCGCGGAGTAGGATGCCGAGAGAGACACAAATCGCGTCTGAGAGAGCACGCAAGACCCAATTGTCTTCACGGAGTATGTAGTATTAGCACAAGAAGTCAATATGGTATTCTCAGAAAAGAGTGGATAACTCTCAAAATAGCAATGACAGATAATGCACAAGGAAATGACGATATAAAGATAACCGGAGAAAAAAAAAAAAGAGGGCGGAGAAATGTTAACACGAAAAATGTGAATAGACGTCAGAATGAGATGCTCATATAAGGGGGGAGAGTAAGAAGAAGAGGAGGGAAGAGAAAGAGAAAGAAGAGGAGAGAGGGAAGAAAGAGAGAAGGAGAAAGAGGGAGATAAGGGAGCGAAGGAAAAAATTAGAGTGGGAGCCCGCAAGTGAGGAGACGAGGTCGCGTAATCAGGAGAAGCATGACGCAGGAGAGAGAAGGGGGTAAGAACAGATGAGAGTGGTGGAGATTCACGGGCACGTACAATTCGATGTCTCGCAGCACAAATCACGATTTGGAGCAACCTGTGCGTTCGAGATTAGCTTGCAATCAAATTAGGGTTGCCAAACACGAAATATGGGATGTGAACAAGAGAAATTAAGGGTTTGCCAACAGGAGCAAAAGTCACGCCCTATAGGAATACTAAATGCGCATAGAGAACAATACAAGTTATTGGGTAGTTCGACAAGATAATGGTGAGCAAGGCCCGAACGAAAAAAGTGTCAAGAAAGGAGGAAAATAAAAGAGTCTATAGTGACAAAGAATGATCGAAGGTGAGAGTATCAAGGAGAGACGTTGAGAGCAAATAAAGGATAGGTACAAAGGTCGGTAAAAGGTCGGATCTATGTTCTAGCTATATGGATTGTGAGGTATCTGACACCGAAGATAGGTAGGGAGCTCAGTCTCTTTGAGCGTGGTGATCTGGATCATCGTAGGGAATATGTTTAAGTATCGAGAGTAGCGTTGTAGTGACCTACCGCTGTTGGGACTTTCACAGGCCTTAAGTGGCAGCGTTGATAGAGAGCACTTGAGACAGGAGAGCGTGGAACTTCGTTCACAAAAATTTGTCGTCTTATTATTCCAGGATCGTTTACCAATATCAGCTCTTGTTGTGGAAGCAAGGCTCGACACTTTACAGTACCGAATCTTTCTTCGGTTAATGGTAGGAGTGTCCGTGAGACAAAGTTCTGGAATATGACCAAGCTTGGGATGCACAAGCCGTTAATTTCATATCTATTATCATCAAGGTCAGAACTTCTGTTTAGGTGATGAGAGCGATATGTCACCTAATACATGCCCCGTAGTAGATTCGACTCTGATACCAGAGAAGAAATACATAACCTATCACGCGCAAGCCCTAAAGCAAATAATATTCAAAATGTAGGCTCCCTGATCCGTATGCATCCTAGCACTGGATTGACCATATATCTGTACTAGGTATATTCCGGGAGATGTCAATTCTTGCAGAATCGGTGAGGAGTCGGGAGATTGGTCAGCAGTGGGCTAACCACAAATCTTGATGATGATCCACTCTTTAAAAGCCAAACTTGCTTCAGATAGATGCCAGCTCAAAACACCTCCCAACTTTTCTATCCCCTTCGACTGCCTCTAATGTGTCACCTGTAAACAACATAGAACATTCTTGGAATGAACATAAATTGTGAATTGTATTGGAGACCTGATATCAAATCGGTTGCTAAAATGGCCTCAAAGAAAGCTGGGAGTTCTGTCAGGATTTGCGGGAATTTTTTCTTTTGCTCAGTTATTCCAGTTATATAAGAGTCTGATTCGCCCCCTGGAGAAATACTGGTTATTTCGGTACTCTTTTGGGGTGGAGTCCGGCCACCCTCCTTTGGAAATAGCCACTGATGGCTAAGGCTAAGAGACTAATAGAAGACTGTTCTCAATAGCTTCTGGACTCCCATGTACCCTCTTTCTCTCGAGTGATTGGTGTCCTTATCTCTTTCTATAAGTATTGCAACACGGGGCATGGTCAAGCTGCGGACGAGAATTTCGGACCTCTCACATTCCTCCACCACTGTGGTCGCCCCCTCTGTAAACACAAGAGGTCCTTAAACTCTCACAGTGATTATTGTGTGACAAGTGTGGAGAACTTCGAGAGTATAGACTCGGTGTGTTATGTCATTGGTAGCGAGGAACCTTGTGTTGGTGCGAGTCGCAGCTCGATATTAGATGTTTGTGGAAACTCCTTGGCCGGGTCAAAAGTATGTTGGGGGGCTATAGATTTGATTGTGGACGTATTAGGACGAGAAATTGCGAAGGATATCATTACCTCATATTGCGTAAGAAGACTCCCGTCGTCCCATGTCTAGCACATGGAGCTTGAAGGGAATTGAGAGTCTAAGTGGCAAGGTTACGAAGAGAGATGAGAGAATATAGAAACTATATACACACCACATTTTCCACCCCCCTCGCTGGAAGGTTCACTGTCTGAAAAGGCCCTGCACACCGAGAGGTAGTGAGTGCTATTATATTAGTATGATTATAATTGTTATGCTGATTTACTACAATATTTAAAGAAGACTGTAGTTCAATTAAATTAAAAGAGTGTTGAAGAGGCTTAGATTATAAGTAGTTAGTAATATTATATACTCTAATACTATTTGTACTTTTGTGTTTGAGATACAGATAATAGGAGACTAAAAAATTAAATTATATATAAACATGTAATTATAATAATATTATAAGTAAGTACTAGAGTAGTAGAAGAAGTTATATATTGAATATGATTATTAAGGTAGTATTCATGCACACATTTGCGCGACCACTATTTGTGAATACGAGCTCTGAGTGGTCCTGATCGAGCAGTATCGATTAAGGGAACACGTGTTTTTGTATAGTAGCGGGCAAGTAATGATTTTTATACGATGTTATAGCTTCGTAATTGAGATTTTTCTTTAATACATATACAACATTCATTCATTATTAGGTTATAAGATTACTTGATTCACTATGATATTATTATTAATTACTATGGTAATTTGACAAGTGTAGATGAAGATAAATAATTAATTCACATGCTAATTATATTATTAGTATTGAACAATAAACAATTTTTATTTATTATTATTATTTATTTATATTTTATTATAATTAGATATTAAAAGATGTATTATTTAATATAGTGAAATTTAAGATATACCATTATTATTACGTGGAATCTCAGAGAGAAATGAATTCGTCGAGGAAGAGAATTTGATTGCGGAAGTGTATCGACATAGATCCACATGTAAGGGATTCGTATTTTTTAAACCGCACTCTCAGCGGCAGACGAGCGGCTGTACTCACTGCCCCGGCCTCTTCACGACTGGCCGGCTCCGACTAATGATTATCCGACTCCCGGGACGTACACTGCTTCCCGTGCTCCGGGACTCCGCGAATCGGCTGCAAGCACACGGCTCCGGAACTGGTACCGATCTCACGACCGACTGCTGGCTCAAGCTTCTGAGTTTTTATGTATTAATTCATTATTATATTATTATTATTATTATTTATTATTATTTTATATATTATTATTATATTAATTATTATTATTATTAGTATGTACAGTGATTAGGGAAGATAGTGTAGTGAGTAGATAGTAGTATAAGAGTAGTTGAGGTCTAAGTATTAGTATGGTAGTAGGTAAGTTCAGACGTTATGCTTATCGTGGTTGAGAGATGAGTTTGAGGGGGGTTGAGAATTGGGTGAGGGTATAGCGCTCTGTCGTAGACACATGAGGTTAACGTCGCCGTGGCCCGCGAAGGGGGGACCCCACCCCCCTTAACAAAACTCGAAACGTTTCGTTAAAATGACTGAAATATAGGACTGAGAGGATGCAGAGGTTAAAATTTTCGTAGACAATATAGGATCTAATAAGAGATAAATGAATGAACTGAATAAGTAATTGGGATACGCCAGAGGGACACGGGTGCTGAGGAGCCACTTATCCGTGCGACAAGTGTCCGAGATTAAAATAAATCAAGACGAATAATACAACAATTGGTAAGTTTAGGATATTCGATATAAGAGTGATCGAGAGTCAAGTAGAGATCAACTATGATTGGTATTAAAAGACACCAGTATAAAGGAGTGTAAAAAGGATTACTGGAACACAATAGAAAGAGAGGAAATCCCAGCACCAACACAAACGAATATAATTGATGATAAAAGAAAAACCAAGACAGAAAAACATTGAGACAAAAAAAAAAAAAAAAAAAAAAAAATGCGAGTAATGAGAGCTTGGGTAGAAGTTCAATAATAAAAATGCCAAACCGTATTTGGTTAAACATAAATATTTATATATTGTATGAGGTAAGAGAGTAAAAATAAGTGAGATGCAGCGAATTGACGTACACCAGACGGGGTACTCACCCACAAAATCTGAAATATTTCGTAGAGTGATGAAACTCGGTATGACCAAGAGTCCTGTCTGGGATTGAAGAAGCGAGAAGATGGTGTCTAGGGTGCTCGGGTGAAGAGTTTATAAAGGTGAGATAAGGACTGAGATTGTGTGGAAGTTCGATCCCCAGATGGGGCTTACTGGGGGCATCGCACCGAAGACAATCTGATGTGTAAATATTGACAAAGAACACTTAACTACTTATATGATATAGCGTCAGCGCTTTGTTAGGTAGTAGTATCTAGATGTAAGAAAGGTTCGGGGTAAATTAAGTATCCACAGAAGTTGATGAGGCCAGTTAGTATTCGGAGTAGAGTGGATGAGAACGACGAGATCCCAAACTGGATAATATGAGCGTGAGATAATAGTGAGCTTGAAGAGGAAACTCGGTATATGGACACCTTCAGAGGAGATGGTATAATCATAAGGATACACCGCCGGTGAGAAAAATGACCGATGGAGGAATACCAATAATTGGGGGGAGCGCAGAGAACCCCAAATACCGTGAATTAGTGATCGAGAGAGACGATGAAATCACACTCGGTTATACACCCTCAATAAAAGATACCACATTGAGTCGTTATGAATTAGGGTAAATAGACCGTTACACAATATCCCAAAGGGGTCACCAGCCCACACAAAAATCCATGAAGAAATAAAGAAGTTTTATGCCATGACGTAGCGATAGAACAACGAACCTTGTAGTTGATATATACATAATTCGTTTCTATTAAATGATATACCTGCGATACAAGAAGAAAGGAAAAAAAATAAAAAAAAATAAAAATTAAAATAAAATAAATAATATATAAATATAAATAGAATAAATAAAATTTCTTAAATTTCTATTATATGTTTTATTAAATCATATACAAAAGTACGTTTTACTAATACCTACTATAAGCAGTATAATTATCAACTAAATCAAAACCAACATTAAGCGCAAGCCTCCCTCTGACCATCTGATGATTCTATTGAGAATTTGCTATTGATTAAGGTAAATTCATTTCCTAAAGATTGTATTTACAGTTATTTACACATACCCTATATACAGCAGTAAAATGTTCACTAAATTCATGAAACCTACTAATCAACCTCCTTATACCCTGAACCAGTACTGTGACTGATTGATACTATTTGAGATTAAGGGGTTACAAGATTTATTTACTAAAAATTGGAAGACGGTTTTATACATTAACACGCGTATCAGTAAAATCCTCTAATTCAAACACGATCCAACACCTCACCTTCATGGACCATGAGCTGATGATTACTATAGATTGAAATATTGTTAAGTGATCAATGTTTTACTTAAAAAAATTGTAGACGATTGACAACCCTAAAGCAGTAAAGATCAACCTAAATTACAAAAGACCCACTATCTCATACATACCCTCCAGGGGGGGGGGGGAAGAAAGGGGGGAAGAAGAGGGAGGGGAGGGAGAAAAAAGGGAGAGGGGAGTCGACCGACTTAACTCTGCCCGTGTTCGTATTGATCTATCTGATTTCTAAAACTAAAAGAAAATTACATTACTACAAGACTGAGACACGATAACACATCTTATTCGTATGACATTGAGTAACAACTAAATCGAAATCTACCTTCTTTCTCCCTCCTGATCAAATGTGATCTATTGATCTATTGATCTATGATTCAAGTCACATTCGAGTATCATATTTTATATAAACATAACATAAAATCAAGATTCTTTATACAAAGGATCAATCAATATATGTTAACGCAACAAAGTTTTCACATTAATAAAAACTACTTAGCATCAATCTAAACTATAAGTATAAGCCCAAAAGAAAACCTGACACGGTTTGTTCAGGTGCCTTAAACATGAAGAATACAAGTTAACGTTATCAAAGTTACAGCACATAGGACAGACGTAAAGTAACCATACATATGCATAACAAAGACTACGTATTTTCACGATTCTGTCAAGCATGATCTTAACATATAAACGTTAACGACTTATATCGAGGCTGACACAGTTAACAGTTACAAAAATTTTGATGTCACAACATTGTTAACATATCATGACGGATCAGCGACATAGTACTCTAACATAATAAGTGTTTCCACTCAAAAAGCTAACATAGCGTAACATGAAACTAAGAAAAAAGTAGCAAAGACAGAACCTAAATACACTTGAAACTGAAAGTAAACTGTTAATATTAACAAATTTTCAACTTAAACACAGTAAATAACTAAACAATAGCGCATTACAAAAAAGTAACTTATCAAACTTAGGTCAGCATATCCTCTAACATAACGATGTAATCTACACTACATGGTAATTATTTCACACAAAAGTATCACAATATTTGGTTAATTGATCATACAAGCAGCAGCGAAGTGATGCTAACGTAACGACACAGTTTTCCCACGATCATAAGCTAACATATGTAACATGGAACTAAGAAAAGAGAGTGTGACAAAGACAGGAACCTATCGACTACCAACAGTACGATCGTGGGGACCACTACGGTCTTAAACACGAATAAATACTGTTAACAGTGAACAAGTTCCATCAGCTATAAACACCAGTGAAAGCAAACTAATCATGGTATGCAAAAACGTAACTATGAATCTTACAGTTTTTCAGAGGCGATCAACTCGAGACATATGTAACGTGAAATCTTACAACTTGACACAGTAACCGAGTTATAACGTTAAAAGATTTCTCAAAACAGTTGGTTAATTACTACTGTGAATAATCGATATACTCCTAAACATACATAAAGGTTCCACATCAATATATAGATACTAACAATAAGAGCATAACAGTGAACTAAGAAAAATCGGCTACAATTGAGACAAACACTAATACTAGACTACCAATACGCAGGAGACAACACTGTTAACATTAAACAAAGTAAGTGAGTTCTCTATATACTACGCCTAACCAAGTTATATAGTTTTAAAATATAAGTATGTAATTAATTAATAAACCAAATTAGCATCATTGAACTAGGAAAATATAATGTCCAACGACAAAACTAACACATTCTAAACCTGTTAACATAAACTGTTAACATTAACAAAGTTCCACACTTAATACCAGTAAAGTAACTAACTTTACATACGAAACGTAACCTGTTCATACTTTTTCCATGCATATCTCTAACATAACGTTAATCTTACATTGACACAGTAACATTTATCAAAAAAATGTATCATAACCAATAATATTTGTCAAAAAAAATTTCTGACCAATAGGAGAATTGTAGCAACCCATCAATTTGGGTGTCCTTATCTTTGCTTGATCCCAGAATGCAAGATATGTTTCAAGAAGAGGATTCGCAAGTGCGTAACACACTGAAAAGGTAAAATAGTACCAAAAGTTTAATTAAATCTTAATTATCATTTTGACCCTCTGGCAGGAAAATACTAGCAATGGAGCAAGTCGCACCATGGCGTTACGATTAAACTATACATGACACTTGTCGGGAATGACAACCCTTGTGAAAGATACAACAACAAACGTAGAGATGCGGGGAGATGATCATCGTATAAGCACTGCGAAAAACTATCCTACTGAGAAAATAATATATAAACATCCCTTAAATGTAACTCGAGATTCTTTCTTTCAACCCAATCACAAGAATGAGTAAACAAGTTAGAAAGACGTAGAAACGGTACGAATGAACATATGCAGTTCAAAAGGTAATCACTCCTTAACAAACTTCCTCGCTGTATGCTGCGAACAACAACAAACAACAACAATAACATAGGTAAACGCCGGAGGGATTTTGAAACACGCAGATTAAGTTCTTTAGATACTATGCAACGAATATATCACTAACGAAGCATTGTTTTCACATTAATAAAGCTAACATAAGCATCACCTGAACTTAAGAAAAAAATGTACAACGACGAATCTAACTCAACCCTTTCCTACGAATAAACTGTTAACATGAACAAAGTTCCACACTTACCACCTGTAAAGTAACTATAGCAGTGCATACAAAACGTAACCTATTCATACTTGTTAAATATTACTATGTCTATAAATTTTAACTTCTAAAATTTTAACATTGACACAGTAAATATTTAACAAGAATTTATCAAAACCTGTTTTAGATTATCCATCAGAGCAGGGTCGAAAAGTATGCTAAACAAGTAACAAAGTTTCCAGCAATAGAATAAAGCTAAAATAACTATAAACCGGTTGGAACTAAGAATATGATGTGATCAACCGAAAACCTAACACTACCTTTACGGTCACGAATAGAACCACTAACGATTACACCGTAACTTCGCACGTTAGCAGGGCAGTAAAGTACCTAACTACCATCGTACAGTAACGTAACTAATTCACACTTTTTCAAGCTAGTCGTCGGATTGATAATAATGTAATATTACCATTAATCTCTTAATATTTAACAAAAAGTTTAGCATAAACTTGTCTAATCATCATAGCTGAAGCTAACAGAAATCCTAATGCTTACACCGTAACAAATGTTACATCAACTTCGTCGTTGTCTAATATTTACCACAAGAAGAAGTATTCATTCAATAATAAACCTCGTCTAAATATTTCTATAATCTACCCAGCTAGAATAATTGCAAAACAAAAGACAAATAAGTATTATTAAAACCAATAATATTTCACACATATAAAAATAATCAAAACATATTTTTTTTCTTAATATATATACACATAATAAAATATAAGATTCTTTGAATATAAAATTCACTAGCCTAAGAAATAGTATAACCGTAATTAGTTTAACTGTATTCTTAAAAGCAGTAAATCAGAAAATCAGTAATAATTCATAAACCACAAGCCATTATATAGTAATAAATCTACTCTGCATCTCTCATTCCTATATACATTATACATACACCCGCTGTGAGATCTATTAGTGAAACGTATTGATTCAAGTACATATTTCGATATCCATTAATTATTTTGTTCGAAGTAATTAGTTAGGTTAGCTAACTCAGAAGAATTGGAATAAATGTCTAACGTTTATTCTTATAAGGTCAAATTGGATTGTTATATTAATATACTACGAAACAGATGACGCTTTAACTGAGAGATATAGTGTATCAATTTCATAGTTCAAATGTTGGAGTATGTTGGTTGATTGGTGCACTACAATATCTAATATATTGTTACCGGACACAATAAGCCATACGGCTTTACCTTTTGCTGATATGCGTGAAAAGTGGGAACATATCGTCGAGTATTGTATGACCTGTAGCTACTTTACCTTTGATAAGTGAGGTAGAATTTTCATGATGTCAGCTGATTATTCATACGCAACGCGGTGTTTGGTTTACCATTGTACATTATATGCTTGAGTTTGCCGATTATGATATGTTAGCTTAATTGATGCTAAAGCTTTGTTGTTGCTTAAGTATATATTCGTAGGTTAGTATAGTTAGGAGAGGAACTTACTATTTTATGATGAGATGTTTTGATAATAAACTACTTTGTTATGTTTTGCATTTTATTTTTATTTATTAATTTCATATTTTAACAACCATATGGATTGACCCAGTGATGAATTTTCTGCTTGTGTGAGCTTAATTGGTTAGCATCTCATTTTTTGTTCTCCTTCTTGTTCCTCCACTGCTGTGACTTGAAATGGGTTCACAAATAAAAATGTGGGAGATAGAAAGCGTTGTTAAAACGATTGGCATAGAGGATAATTATATATTATACGTAAACTAACCGATAGTTTTCTATCGTTAATTGATATAAGGATCCACTATGAGAGAGGGTTTATTATATATAAATTTTGTTAAATTTTAATATGTTTATATGTATATATATATAGATGTGTTTGTGTGAGAGTGGTGTTGTAGGAAAGTAAATGGGTAATAATAGCGTAATTTTATTCATTTACGATAAAAGCTATAATTTAAAAAAGAAAGTTAGTACCTGTTTGTCGTTGATTATGGATCCGTTTATATTTGTGTATAGATATGTAGCGTATTATGTTGAGATAAAGTGTTTAGGTAGTATAATATTCCCTAGTATATCTATTGGTGCTAAGGATTTTAGAGTTCTGGAAAGCCGGGGGTGAGAGACTCTTAGGTTCCGAGAGTGAGCTGATATTTTTGTGTAACCTGTTAAAGTTAAGTGTGAGTTTTGTTTTACACGAACTCGCGTACGGGCTATAATGAGTGTGGGTCAGTGTGGAGGTGGCCTTTGGTCGAAGGTTTCCGAGCTAGTCAGAGCTCTATAACATGTATTTTGTTCCTTTTGTAGGGGTTTCTGAGGTCGTTATTGTTGCTCGAGCTCAGTAGCTCTTTTTGGTTATTAGATTGGGCGTATGGATATGTGATGAGATGCTCCTCGTGTTGTGTTGAAGAAGCACGTAGGTCTAATCTTACCAGTACACGGGAAGATATAACGTCGAGTGGGCTGAATTCAACGAAGAGTGTGGCGCCCGTCGTCTATGGAAGTGAAAAATCATGACGTTCATATTTCTTGTTTCTATGATGTGGGCTAGTGATTGTAGGTAGTGTCGTAGAATGTACTGCATTAGATTTCTCGTGAGTTCTATCATGTATTCTGTAATGAGTGCACACAAATGATGGGAGATGGGGAGAATCCATAGGATCGTCGACGTAAGTAAAGATTTGTGTTGAATTGAGAGCTAGAAGAATAGAGGGAGTTCCTATGGCAGGGAGGGGGCGGGGTGGGGTGAATTGAGTGTGTTCCGTGTAGAGCGGATTTAGTTCGGTGGTTTAGTGTTTGTAGCTGTACAATGGTTAGTTTAGCTTTAAGCTTTGTGTCGAGAGATCAGAGAGAGTTAATAGTCTAATTACAGGGAAAGAATCACTGAAAATGATAGATCGAATACATGGCGATTGACTTAATCTAAAATGAGAGAGAAGAGATTTAGATTAGATTAATTAGAGGTGTAGTAATTTGTTTGCGTTGTGTTTGTAATATCTGAGAGAGCGAATATTGGTCTGTATATCGAGTTTTAGAGTTTGTTGTTACAGTTGTGCTCGCGGTTATGTTTTTGTTGGTGAGTGTCGTATGTTGCTAGCTATGAATTCGCTTACGGAGTATATGTAGTGTAGATCTGGGCTAGTGGTTCTATGCTGTTAAGTAGTTTAAGTTTGGCTTGTTATTAAGTATGGTTTATCTGGGTTTGTTTTGTTGCAGTGTTTGTGGTTTAGGCGAAATGTTTGTGGTGTGAGAGTGATTAATTTCGGTAGGGGCGATTTATATCGTATATCTGCACTTTGATTTTGTCTGTTAAAAAAATAACGAGAAGTAGTCTAGGGGGTGTTCGGCACGTATTATCAAGAACTCATGAATTTATTGGTGGAGGTTCTGAGGCACTGGATCACATATAGGTCATGAGTATACTCTGGAGTTGGCAGTGTGGCACATGTGTTGGCGTGGAGTATGTATAAGACAATATAATATGTGATTAGTTATATATAACTAATAAAAATTTGAGTACTAGTGTTCGATATGACTATGTGGAATAATGAGCTTAGATCGTGGTAGTGTGCGATAGTTAATCTTAGTTGGAGTTGTTGTGTTCGAGCGATTATTGCCATTTTGGGATTTAAGATTGCGCGGTTCGAGTTGTGGAGGTTAGTGGTGTTCGTCATGTTGGTTCAATGTTGTTAATAGTATGTTGATTCGTACGTATCTTGTTTCCAGTTGTAGGGCCGAGTACTTAGTTTGCTTCGGCCCACTTTTGGTAGGCGTCGTCGCGCACTTGTTAGTGGGATAGGTAAGTGGTGGAGCGCGCGCTTGTGTGGGTAGTTGCGAGGCTTAAGTCTTATTGTACGCTGAAGTCGCGTGGTTCGTGGTGAATATTAAGGGTGACCTGTTTTGAGTCGTGTGTGTTGGGGTGGGTGTGTTGGTTTGGTTTGGGGTTTGGTGGTAGGTAATGGGGGAACTCGTTACGGGTGGGGTTGGTGGCCGTATATAGCTTGTGATTGTGTGATTGAATTAGTCTGTGTTCACCGAGACTTAGGAGTTTTATGGTTGTATGGTTGGGTGGGGTAGGAGTTAGTGCTGTGGGTGTAGTGTAGAGGTATGGGGGTGGTGGGTACGGTTTGGTGGGGGGTATTTCTTGGAATAATATCACGTTGGTTTGGGTTAAATTATTTATCTGGACTCCACCTTTGGGCCTTTTTGGGAAAAATATGTAGTTAGGGCCAAAATAGTGAGAGCCGTATTGAGTGGATTGTTTTTACAGGGATGTGTAGGGGCGTGGTGTTAAGGGAGAGAAGGAGTTCGGAGTTGGGAATTATGGTTACGTGGTTTCTGTTATGGTTGTCAGGGTGTTTATGTTTCGCTGTACTCTAGTTAGCTGGGTCGATCCGCGGTCTCGTAGGTGGGGTTTGGTTAGAATAAGCAAGCTTTTAGTAGAAGATCGGGTTGTTAGTAGAGGGAATCGTTGTTTGAGACCGTATCGTGGGCCCCGTGGTTATTTTGGACTCATGCGTTTTATTTCAAGGCTGTGTATAGAGAACTTTGTATAGAAGATTGTATGATGTAAGTTTGATGAGTTTAGTATGATAGATATTAATTGTTTGTATATGTATTACTAAGCTGTGGTATATTTTTTATTAGTGTTTGGATAAAAAACTTTGTTTAATGTTTATGGATTCAGAATTAGGTTTTCCTTATTAGGGGATATGGGAAATTAAGTTGGATAGGTGGTAGTTATTGATGTGAGGGGTATGGGTGTATATTTGATTTGTATTGTTTGGTGGTGGGTTTTGTGGTTGAATTATGTTGGTGTATGTTAGGCTTGTGGTTTTGAGGTTTTGTGGACGTGGTTATGGTGTTGTGGGTGTGGTTAGGTTGTTGTTTTAAGATGTATTTAACGTAAATATTGGTGGGTATGTGAGCGGGGGTTTTGGTTGGTGGAGTGGAGGCTACAAGTTGCACAGGTGGGTGGTAGTTTGGGTGTTAATATTATTCGTTGTTCTGTATGCTAATTAGACATCGGTATGCTGATTAAATTTTGGTTAAATATTTACTGTAAGTACATATTAATTAGTTAATAAAAAATTAACGTAGAGTTAATATGGGTTTCCAGATTTAATTTGGAAAAAAGTATGGAAATAGGTACATTTTGGGGTTAATGCATTGAGTAGTTTGGTACTTTAAAACCGGATCGTTACATGTAGTGCGGGACATTTTGTTTAATTGTAACATAAAGTTTATTATGATATGCGTTATAGCTATGTAGGTATGAGTTTGTCTGTGTAAAGCTACAATCCACGTATCGTGTTTTTCTATTATAGCTCGGGTTATGCTAATGTTATAATAGCTTTTAAATGATGTAAGAATAACTTATTACGTTACGAGCCTGATATAAAATCCGTTGTATATAGTAAATATATAGATATGAATAATTTATACACATATCACGTAAAATGTTATGGATAACTTTAGTGATTAAAATATTTTTAAAACTATTGTTATGTATAGTAATACATTGTTATGTTAGAGGTATGATTGAAAAAGTATGAGTAAGGTTACGTATATTTGTATGTTATGTATGTAGGCGTATGTATGACTCTCTCACTTTGGTCAGAGAAAGCATGGTTGTTTTAACAAATCAAGAATCAATGGGTATTGCGTAATATTCGTGAAAAAGTGGGTAGTAATGGAAGTTTGAGCTAATAATTCGCTTCTCACTAGGAATTGTATGTGGATAACTTCATAAGTGAAAGACAGGGAATAATACATAATGATTATGATCATATTATGGTGAATTACGTAATCCTACAAGTAAGTCTAGATTATGAAACATTACTAAAGATAAGAGACCTGGATTTCATGTTATTGTAAAATACAAAAGTTAGAATAGTGGCAGTTGATAGATCTTTGAACCCGTTAATACTGGTTAATCGTTTCAGTATATAATAGTGTTATAATCCGTTTGTTTAGCGCGGGGCGTCGTTAATGAGGTGTAAGTTTGAAAGCAATAAAGAATCCCATTGATCCTTTTAAAGGATGTTTAGTACAGCTGATTTTCTTCGAGTAAGTGTACATTTATTTGCGACTGTGGCTGGTAACGATGAATCGTGACTTCAGAGGACCGCATGCTCTACGCTGTGGTAGTGTTTGATATCGTTTACGAATATGCTGGTGGATTAAGTGTGGAACACTACTTTGTTAATTAAATGTTGAACGAGTTTTTTATATTCATAAAGGTGAAGATGTGTGTTAAGGGTTTGTGGGCATGTGTATGTAATTATTTTTCCGTTCGTTAGTTTTTCAGGGTTGTAGCCTATGGTATAAGCGTTTAGTTGTGATGTAGGATGTGGAAGAACTTTATTATTGATTATGCGTTGAATATTTTCGATTGTTTGGTTTGTGGATTGCAGGTTAGGTGATAATTGTTGGTGTATGGACTAGGTGGATGCAAAGTAAGTGGGGTTATTGGGTATGTTGATGAATGATGATGGTGGGTTTGGGGTGGGTTTGGTATTGGAAATAGTATCTAAAGCCGGGGGTAAGGTGTGTATATTTCTGGAGGTTGTGGGGTGAGTTGTGGTAAGTTGGGGATAATTGGGGGTATAAGGAGTGTTTAGTACTTTATTGTGTTGATTGTGTGTGTTATGAGTGATTGTGGGAGTTAGTGCTTAATAGAAAACCGTGGTGAAGTTTGTAGGGGGTGTTATGGGATCTGCTGGGTTGTGTGGGTTTTTTGTGTTGAGGGTAGTGTATAATTGTGGTTTTCGCGATAGTCGGTTGTACTGGGGTTGAGGGCTTGGGGAGTTTGGTGGGATATTGTTGTTGGTGTGTGTTAGGTGTAGTTCGTAGGGGTAGTTTTGTGGGGAAAGGCGTGTGGTTGTTTATACGTGTAACATGTGATTTTGTTAGCATGTGTAGTGTAAGGTTTGTTTAGGGCGGGGGTGTGAGTGATAATTGTCTTTATGGGTGTCAGAGGATGAGTTCGAAGGTGGTGTATTAGGGAGAGAGTAGTCTTTGGTATGTTGTGAGAATGATCGGTGTGTGGAATTGATGGAGAGTGAGTTGATTCTGGTGGGTTGGTGGAGGAGCGGGGTTCTTTACAGTGTCGGTTGGGGTGGGTGTTGGGGCGGGGTGTTGGGTGGTGTCGTTTTTATGGGCTCGTGAGTGGAGGGTTCTGGTGGGCGTGAGTGTTAGAGTAGGGGTTTGGGTTTTGGTTTTGGATGGTTGTACGATGGATTATTGTTTGAGTCTGTGGTGGATGGGGTGTTGGGGTGTTTGATTATCACTGAACGTTGTTGTTTTGGGGGGGTATAATTATAGTGAGTTGGACGGGTTTTGTTGGTGGGGTTGTGGGTAAGGTGGTTGAGTGGGGGTGGAGTGGGGCTGTGGTATGAGGGCGGTTGATGGGGAAGATGTAGACATGTGCTAGTTAGGAGGATATTGCCTTGAAAAAGTGGTTGATATAGGTTACGGGGGGGTTGCTGTTTAGTTTTTGAGCACTAGTTATACTTTACTGCTGTTTAAGTGGTAGAAACGATGCTAATTTTAACGTGTCGTAATTGAGGTTTGAGGATGTGTTTGAGGTTGTTGGTGTACATTATATTTCTAGACACTAGTGGGTGTGGGGGGATATGTGAAGTGGAGTCTCGCTTGTATGAGTGGTTGGTGTGTGGGTGGGTGTGTATTTGGGGTGTTGTGTTTATAATTAAGTGTGTTGATTATATCTTATTGGGGGTTGAGGGGGTCATATGGTCATAGGGGAGGAGGTGTGTGCGTTGAGTGAGTGGGGGGCTGAGTGGAGGGTTGGGATAAAGTAAGCTCACTTTTGTGTGCTTTGGGTGAGTGTGTTGATGTAGGGATGGGGTGGTGGGGTGATTGCTTGGTGTGTTTGGGGAGGCTGAGGAGGGTGAAGAGAATATTGTTCAGGTCGAATAGGGTGACGGGTGAATCAATAGAGTGGGAGAAGGAGTGGCTTAGAGTCGCATTGATTCAGGAGGGTGGGTGCTAGGAGGACGGGATGTGTGGAGCTGAGGAAGGGGTAGGAGTGTGCGTTATGGGGGTTGATTACGTGGGATTTTGTTAGCTGATTGATGTGGGTGGGGTGGACTTGTGGGGTGTCTTATGGGTTGTTGTGTGGGTTCTCTTGCATGGTATGGATGGGTGGTGTGTGGGGGTGTGTAAAGGGTGGGTAGGGGATAAGATTGATGGATTGTCTAGGCGCTGAGGGTGTGAGTGGAGGATGCAGTTGGGATTGGGGGTGGTATGGTTATGGTGTTGGGGTGGGAGGTTTCGTGGTGTTACGTTTGTGTGGTTTGGGAGAGATGAGAGGGGATTATGATGTAAAAAGAATATAAATTGTTTCTAGGTAAAGTAACTTAAAAGTTGTAGAATGTGCGTGGGGTGTGGTTGTGGATGAGATTGATGAGGGGGAAGTTTGAGACAGTAAGAGATTTAAGTTGGTGTGTGGTTTCAGTTTTGATGTGTTATGTGGAGTGAAAGGTTGAGGGTATAAGCAGGGGAGAAGCTAGAGAATGAGTGGGGTTTATTAGTGATGAGAGGTAGATGCGTTTGGGAAGAAAGTTTGTAGATAGAAGTATGGGTGTGATAATGGAGTTTTTATGAGTGTGGTTGGGGGAGGATTATGTGGTGCAAAGAGCCAGAGGGAAGAGCAATTATGCAAAGGTACGATCGTTAGGGAAGAATTGTGTTCTTTTTAATAAAGATATTATAGTTGTCTTTCTTGTGGGTAGGGGGGGGGCGGGTGGGGAGGTCTGCGTGTCGGTGTGAGTGGTCAATACAATGGTGGATGGATCGGAAATGTTTTAAAATGGGCGGTTTGAATTGTTCCGGTGGGGAATGGGAGTTAATTGTTGTAGCGTGAGAAGGTGTCGAATTGTTGGTGGGTGAGTTGTGTTGGGATGGGGTATGTGAGCACGAGGTTGCAATCATATAGTTATACATTTGGCGTAGGTTAGGAGTATGTTAGGGTGGTCGAGAAAATAGTGTTACTGAGATACTGCAACAATGGAAGGATGTCAGTTTGTGAGTGGGATTAATATTGGTGGAGAGCGTTGTGTGAATGTGGGTTGGGCGAGTGAAAGTGGCTTGTTTTGGGTGGGCGCGAGTTTGAGGGGAAGCTGATGAGTTGGTCTCGAGCGTGTAAGTTTGAGTGGAATAACTTCTGAGTGAAATTGGAGAACACGTTGGAGATAGGGGGGAGACACAATTCAGCTTGCGTCATTTCGTTGTAAGCAAGTTGACTAGTTACTATTAGTGATGAATAATAGGACTTTGTAAATGTTAGCCATTTATTTGGCGGAGTCAATAAGGTATGATTAGGATTTATGTCATTGGTCGTATATTCCTAGTTCCGCGATATGAATGATGATAAGACTTTTATTGAATGTGAAAAACTTATATTGTTACTGTCAGCATATATTAATTGGAGCGATGTATGTTAGAAAATAAATTTTTTGTTAAAATTACTGAATTTAATTGTAAATAAACAGTGATATGTTAAGATATGTTTGAAAAAAAAAATGTGATGAATATTGGTAACGAGAGAAACTGTAAGCAACGCAGTTAATTCCTGTGCCAAAAGTAATGAAAGAGTAATGAATGTTAGTTATGTAACATAATCATTCTTCTTGTAATCAGGGTTTATAGTTTATGTTAGCTTTATATTGATAAGTGAAAACTTTGTAATTTGAATTTATTGTTGAATTATTAAGTTTTTTATCAATTGCTTTAATTGGTTTATTGTTTAAATATTTTAAAAGAAGTACATTTTTTTATTAGTAAAAACAAAAAGTTTTAAAGAAATAATAAGTCTTAAAAAATAAAAGTTATAAAAAAAAAAAAAAAAAAAAAACTAAAAATGTTTTAAAGAATATAAAATTAAATAATAGCTAAAAGTTTTTTAAAAACAAAAATTTTAAAAAAAGAATATAAGTAAAATAACTAAATAAAAGTTAAAAACATAAAAGAAAAAGATGTGAATAAGGCAACTGATGTCTAAACCTAATAGTGTTATTGGCTGAAAGTTACTTTACGTGTTTGTTAAGTATTGAACTTTGTTAATGTTTTAGTTGTTTATTCCGTAGTTTATAGGGTATGGTTAGTGGGGAGTGGTTTTGATGTTAAACTTATCATTGCTACAGTCAGGTTAATGTTATGTGTGCTTTAATTGAATGTGAGAACTTGTTAGTCAACATATATATTCGATGGGTTAGTAAAAAAAGGAACAATTTTATGCTATGTTTATTCCCAAATGATGTGACTTCGAAATGTGACTGGTGTCCCATAAATCAAAATAGATCAATAGATCAATACCAGCCAGATGAGATCAAAAAAAAGTAGTGGTGGGGGTGGGGGACGGTAACGGGGGGAGGTAGGGGTTGCTTTTTGATTATGATTCATGACAAGTGAATTTACCGTTTGGTAGGTAGCTAAAAACATCACAAATTTTTTTAAAGACAGAGTATAGAAAACACTGAGAAATGTAAAAATTTTTAGTAAAACCAAAAAAGGTTTTCAAGAAAATATAGATTAAAATGAAAGTTTTAAAAAAAACAAAAAAGGTTTTAAAAGAAATAAAAATAATATTAAACAATTTTTAAAAACAACTGTTTAAAGAAATGAAATTAAAAATAAATAAAAAGTTTTTTAAAGAAACAAAAGAGTTTTAATGAAAAAAAATTGAGAAGAATAAATATAAGAGTTTTTTTAAAAGAACAAAGGTTATAAGAAATGAACGATTAAAATAAAAATAAACTAAAGCTCGCTCGCTATAGTGATACTGATGTGTTAAATGAATATTTACCTCACATCAGAGCTCGTACTTGTTCATTTGTGTAGTGCGTTGTTAGTGTATTACGTTGTAGAGGTGTATAAACTTTGTTAAGGAGAAATAAAGATATTTTATTTACTTGCTTAATTAAGCTGTGGTTAGAGGTTTCGTTGTATGTTATCTTCTGGGTTCAGAACTATGAATGTTAGCTTTGTTTTAAAGGCCCAAAACTTTGTTACGCAGTTGGCAAGTCCGTGTGAAGGGCACTATGATAAGTAAGGTACAGGTGAGAATAAATACATGTTAATACGAAAATAGTAATGATATGTCTAGAAGAAATGTTTTGAAAACGTATGAAATCATAAAGGTACGTTTTTGTAAGCATCGGTAGTATGTACATTTACTGTTTGTTAAGTATGGACTTTGTTGAATGTTAGCGATTATTCATCATAGGTAGTAGTTAGTGTTTGCCGTTAAGCATTTGATATTGTTTACATCAGGTTAGATAGTGTTAGCTGTTAATCGATGTTTGAAATCTTTGTGCGTTAACTATTTTTCGGTTGGTCAGTATGATATTACAAAACAAAATTGTGGAATTAAATTAAAATATTTGTTAAATTGTTACATGTTCGTGCCAAAACATTAATAATGCTTATGTTAGGAGAGATATGTTTTGAAAAAAGTGTGAATAAAGTACGTATTGTTATGCCTAAGGGTATTACGTTACAGTGTTAAGTTAGATAACTTTGATTCATGTTGACGGCTATTCGTCGTATAAGGAGTGTTAAGGATGCCGATGTTACAGAATATTGCGTAGTTCATATGATCTCTATTGTTTGCCTTATTAAATGAATACTTGTTACGTTAGCAATAGTAATTCATGATCGTAATAATACACAGGATTGTGATAAAAATTTTTTGTTAAATGGTTACTGAGTTAGTAAAAAATATTTCAGTGATATGTTTAAAAAAAGTGTAAGTAGATGACGTTCTGCGCGTATGAATTGTTAGTTACTTTACTGGTTGTTAAGTGGAACTTTGTTTAATGTTAGCTGTTTATTCGTTGTTTAATTGAATGTGTAGGGGTGTTCGTAGTATTGCAAATTATAGTCAGTAGAATGATCTATGTTTTGTCTTATGAGGAAAATTTGTTACGTTAGTCAATATTCGTTGATCAGTATAGGATAGATCAGGACAAAAGTTATGATAAATTTGTTAAATATTACTATGTAATTTAACGAAGACATAATTCGCTGGATTGTGGGGTAAGGAGTGGTTTTGAGTTAACTGGATTTTAAGCGAGGTATTATGGGGTAGGTTTAAGGTTTAGATTAGCTAGTAATATGCCTTCGTCAGGTAAGAGTGCCGTGTGCGCCGGTCGCGTGCTAGAAATGTTTGAGGTGTGAAATCAGCGATGTTGCAAATTTGTTGAGAATCATTTTACAAAAGTGAAATAGCAAGTAAAACAAAATAAAATGCTAAACCTAGGGCCATTGAAAACAAATATAAAGGAGGTGAAGTATACCTAGATTTCATGAGAATGGGAGGGTCTGGGAGGTGGCTTGGGGGAGAGCTGGAGGTAGGCCGGAATGTCAAGAGGCCCAAGATGGCCCAAGCTCCAGTAGGCTTTTTTGGAGGTGTGGTTTTGATTTAATTAAAGACTATAAATTTTTTTGTTATAAACTAAAACAAAGAAAAAAAAATTTTATTGTTTTTTTTAATTTCTACACAAAAAAAATTTATTTTTAAATTTAAATTTAAATTTTTTGGTATATTTTTTTTTTCTATTTCATTCCTCATTAAAAAAAGATTAGAAAATAAAAAAAAAAAAAATAGATTTTTATAAATTTTTTTTCCAAAAAATTTTAAATTACAACCAAAAAATTTTTTTATTTACTTATTTAATTTTTATTTTTTTGGTACACTCCATTCAAAGTATACTTTGCAGATAAGAAGATGTAAAGGACCAAGTTTTCAGTTGTTCTAGTTTCGATATTGTCAGACTTGGGGGCCACCCCCCTTAATGGGGTCCATTCGGTTATTTAAGCCCCACGGGGCATTCTACGAGATAATCCTGAGCATAGGCTGAATACCCAAAGTTTCGTTGTTTCGGGGAGCGCCAATATTTCAGATTGGGGGCCAGTCCCTCAAATAAGGCCCCATCGGTCATTTAAACATCGGATTACACACTAAGATACATTACCACTGAGAAGGCGTGTAATAGGCATATTTCGTTGTTCTAAATGGGCCAGATATTTCAGATTTGGGGACGGTCCCCTCAATATGAGAGGCAGTCCAGTCGTATTTATCATTATCGTGAACACAGCTAAAGATACATCTCTGAGGAAGGCGTAATGCCAAGTTTCGTTTTTCTAGAGCTGTCGGCCAATATTTGGTCAGAATTTGGGGGTCCGGTCCCTCAAATAAGTCCCCATCGGTCATTTTACATCGTTTACACCTATGATACATCCTGAGAAGGTTGTATATCAAGTTTCGTTGTTTCTAAGTGTTCAATTATTTCAGATGTTGTGGGCATAACCACCATCGGGGCCCCCATCAGGTCATTTTACCCCCGGAACGGGGCATCTAAGTTATCCTAAGAAGTGTAATTAATCCGAGTTTCAGCTTTCTACAATCAAGTTATTGTCAAGGTTTTGGGGTCTGTCCCACTAAACGGGAATCCTAACACCCTAACGGTCTTATTAGGCCAATCATGATCGAGATCTACGACCGATCGTTACCCATAGTAAATCACATCGCGAACATTGTGTTACTACGAAATGTTTTATTGACATGGCTGGCTCCGCAGCGGCTCCGGCACTGGTGCCGGAGCCAACACCTCCGTCCGAATCCAATACTAACTCTTTCTAAAAACAACTCTGAATCCTCTCACATTCAAATTTCAGGGCCTTATATCGTAAAGACAGCTTTTGATTTCTTTAATCACGGGTGGGCCCGCCCCCTTCGGTGGACCCAGGGGGACACGTAAGCTTCGATAGCATATTGGAGGGTTACGCCTTCATCATCTAAGCCCCTGCCAAAGTTAAAGTACGCGCCGATAGCGACAACTCTAGACCTATGTAAATTTTTATATCGGAGCCATAGGCTGAGCCGTATGTCCGGAGCCGGAGCCGGAGCCTAAAAATTATTTCAACCCTATATATATATATATATAATTATATATATATATATATTATTATATAATATTATATATATATATATATATAAATATATATATATATATAAATATACTAGTCTTACATATATATATCTATATTAGAGATGAAATAGAGTATATAAAATAGTAGACATATATATATAATAAGTAAAAATTAATATATATATATACATATATTATATAATAATATTATATATATATAATATATATTATATTATAATATATATATATGTATATATATATATATATATACAGGGATCAGAATCGGAGCCGGAACGGGGCAGAACCGGAGTCGCCTTTGCGGGTGGAATCGAATACCGGAGCGGAGCCGGTAGCCGGAAGCCTGATTCTGACCGGAATCGGAACCAAAGTCAGTGTTTGAATTCTGAAACCGGAATCGGAATCCGAGTCGAATCGCCAAAATTGAGTTCACTCGCGTGAGCTCAATTTTCACGAATGCTTAATAATAATACTAATAATAAAATAAATATAATAATACTATAATATAATCAATAAATTAATAAAAATAATAAATAATATAATAATAATAATGCATGAATCATAATATAATAATTATAATAATGTGTAATGTGTTTGGCGCGGCGGATGAGGCACGGATACGTATCTTCGTCTACGACGAGGATTACGTCATCACGCTCGAGCCGTAAACGCGTCTTAAAAGCCTATCTCACCCTCTCAGAAGTCCCTGCAAAGGGCGTAGAAAGATTTTTGAGCTAGCTCTCGGGGGTGACCCCCCTCTATATATATATCCCACCGACTTGAAATTTACCCTGTTTCGAGCTTAACCCATATATAGAATTCCATGTTGAAGGCCTGATCTCTCATTTGCCTTCATTATCGAAAAGGGTGGTATCGCTTGAACTCCCCGCACTTACTCACTCATACAGATATCGAGGTTTAGGTAATTCAGTAAAAATATAGTCAAGGTTTTGACCTAACAAAAAAGAAATGGTCAGGAAAACAAATATAAAATATTACAAATATAAAAATGATGAAAGGTTTGTTCAATTCTGAAGGTAAGCCTGTGGTCTAGCTTAAGGTTTTAGTTATAATTAACCTTAAAAATAAAAATAAATTTTTTGCAGTCTTTTTTTATTACACTCTAGGCAAATAATAAGGATATTTTATAACTAAGGAAACAACCAAATCTCACCTTGGGTTATTTCAGATTTTTCTTCTTCGACGTGGTATTTATTCATAAATGCTCAGTATATCCGGGGGCTTGATAAGTTTGGAATCAGTTGTAGTTTCTTTAGCAACTGATCATGGTTTCTTAAGAAGTTCTATCTATAATAACAGGTTTATTCTTCTCAGCTGAACTAAAATAAGTATTTGGAGTATCAGTCCTAGGATTCTTCTCTTTTTAATCGTTGGTCTAGAAAAATATAAAGTGCACGAAGAACAAGACCTTAGCCTAGTCGAAAAATCAATCAAAAAGTAAATAAAACTGCTTCCTTCGTATGCATTTTCACATCTTTCCTTTGGATTACAATTATAAACTTCAGACGATGTAAAATCATAGAATGTGATAATCTGTAAGAAATTTTGGTTTGTTTTTAAAGTATTCAGACAAATAAATAAATAAATAAATAAATAAATATATAAATAAATAAATAAATTACTATATTATTTCAGTACTGAACGTTTAATGCTAACTTAAAATAAAAAAAGGAATTTTTAGTCTTAAGTTTTTGAGAATCTTGTGAATTTTAGACTATGTTCTAACAGAAGCAAATTTAATAGAATAAGTTACATTATATATTTTTTTTCATTAAACTTAAAAATATAAAAAATTCTTAACAGTTCTACTATAGCAGATATTTTAATAGGAATGCTTTGCAATTTCTTCTCGAAACACCTCTATCTTTTTCTATAGTCTCCTTAGAATTTATAAAGGCAAATACTTTTAAAGGCCTAAATACAACCCAGTACCAGAAGGCACTCTGCAATTATTGGCGTGAAAGGAACCATTCTGTCTACTGCGCCAAAGCAGAAAAGATATGAGAAAATGGAAACAT
>JABUQX010056770.1:0-15000 GCA_015478945.1 Trachelipus rathkii
AAACCTTTTAAATTTACTGAAATAAAAATTACGTAAAAAAGAAGCAGAAAATATCCAGAAAGATGTATTATAAGTCTTGATCTCGTAATTATGAATAATAATGTCAGATGTTATTGACTTATTCAAAGTCTATCTGTTTCAACACTCACGCAATATAGATATATATATATATATATATAAATATAGATATATATATATATAAATATATTATATATATATATATATATATAATATATTATATATAAATATATATATAATATATATATTTATAAATATAGATATATATATATATATATATATATATTAGAGGGTCAAAAATATAATATTATATATATATATATAATATATAATATATATATATACTATTAGAAAATATATACTATGAAATATATATATATATATATATTATATATATATATATAATATAATATAATTTATATTAATAAAAATATATATAATATAAATATATATATATATATATATATATATATATATAATATTATATATAATATATATATATATATATAATATATATTATACAATCAGCATAAAATAATGCTCTATAATAGGGGTCAAAATATAGTATATATAATATACTATATATATTATATATATACTATTATATATATATATATATAATAATATATAATATATATATAATATTATATATATATATATATATTAAATATATATTATATTATATAGATAGTATAACTAGGTTTCAAAAATATTATATATAATATATATATATATATATATATATAATATATATATATATATATATATATATATATAATATATATTATATATTATATATATATATATATATATATTATATATAAATATATATATACCATATATACAATATATATATAATATATATATATATATAAATATATATATATAATATAATATATAATATTATATATATATTCTATATATATAAATGTATAGACATTAGAAATTTAATTAAAACTATGAAATACATATGATATATATTACTATATTTTTACCCAAATGTATAAATATATATATATATATATATATATATATTATATATATACTATATAATATATATATATATAACTATAGTATATATATTATATATAGTATATATAAGATATATATATATATATTATAATATATATATTATATGATAAATTATATATATTATATATTGTTATGAGTATAATAGGGGTCTCAAAATTGGAAAGCCGTAAATTCCCTACACCTTTGCAGGGAGTTTCAATAGGAATAACTATTTTGACCTACTGGAAATTAATCTTTTACCTATGCGACGCCCTTCCCTTATACCCCGCCTAGCATATCCACCCTTTCCCCTAAAATATTAATGAAAAATGTGCGAAAAAAAAAGATATTCGATTCTTTCCAGATAATGAATCTATCGACTTTATTAATCGCTAAACAAATACTGAAACAGAGAAAACAAAAAACAGAAAGAAACAGATATATATCAATATCTATATAAAACAAAAACAAAAACAAACAACAGAAGAAAAACTATTGTGTATGAACTTATAAAACCAAATAAGAAAAATAAAAAAATTAACATGCAAAAACAACGAACAAAAACAAGCAAGCAGAACAAAGGGGAATAAACAAAAACAGAAACAGAAACAATGAATAGAAACACAAGAAAATAACAAAAACAAATAAAAAACAAAAAAAACAACAATAAGTAAAACAAAAAAGAAAAACAAAAAAAACAAACCAAAAAAAAACAAACAAAAATTAAAAATCATATTAAAACCAATTTAAACACGAAACAGAACAGAAACAAAAAAAAACAATAAAACAAAAACAAATAACAAAAACAAAAACAAAAAACAAAAACAAAAAACAGTAGAGAAACAGCAGAAACAGTGGGTTAAAACAGAAACCAAAAACAAAAAAAACAAAACAGCAAGGACAACAAATAAATGAAACAAACTAAAAAGAGAAACAATGAAAAAAAATTCAAACAAACTAAAAAAAACAAACAAAAAAAACAAGGAACAAAAACACAAAAAAAACAACCAAAAAAAAAGAAACCATAAACCAGGAAACATAAACAAAAGAAACCATAAAAACAGAAACTCGCGGTGTTTGAGGGTTCTGAAAGAAAACCTATACTCTTTTTCTCTTTGTTGATTCTTATGCCGTCTACCTCTCAGCCACCAAGGAGGTTGTTGCGCTTATGTGTGTGTTGCAGTCGCGCATGTATGCTTTTGTGTTTTCGTGCCTCTGATGTGGGAAAAAAAGGTTCAACTTCGAATATTTTCCTAAGAACCTTAAGGTGTTCGAAAAGACTATACTTTCAATCTATAATGGAAAATCTGTTTCCACACATCTCGTCGTCACAATTTAACTCTCCTGCTTCTCACTCTCACCCTCACTCTCACTCTCACTCTCACTCTCCTCTCCACTCCACTAGCTCTTCACTCAATAACTCCCCCCACTCCTCTTTTTTATCCGTCCAAATCTTGCTTCACTCTCTTTATCTATCGCTTTTACAACGCGACCAGACATGCTTCTCTGACCTTCATCGTATACCTCACCTCCTTTGAGAAGGGAATCGTGCCAGTGCCAGTGCCGTAGTGCCACAGCCGTGCTACACATTCTCATCCTGTATCAACCCAACTCTCTGACCTCTGCGGCCAGTGGTTCTGTCCAATCCGCTCATGCTCAAATCTTTACATGCTACTTAACTGGTATACACAAGGCTGGACTTAACCCAGGCATTTTATGGGGTGCCACTCCACACCGACTCCCAGAAGTACTTCACCATCACCTTAATAGTTCTCTAAATTCTCGACTCCGACTCCGACTCCGACTCCCTCCAACAAAAATTTCGACTCGACTCCGACCTCCACTTATTCAAACAAAAGTTTCTCGCACTCCCGACTCCGACTCCACTCTAAACAAAACATTTTCGAACTCCGACTCCGCACTCCAGAACGTCCAAATTTCCAAAATTCCCCCCTCGAACTGACCTCAGCTAAGTGCCTTACAAAGTGGTACCAACACAAACAATTTTCTTTTTTCGTTCCTCAAACTATTCTTTTCTCGACTTGCTTTTAGCAATAAAAACAAAAAACTTAATACCCCACTTCACTCCACAGAACCCATCTCAATCAACTCCAAATGCCATCATTACGGTACACAAATACCCGCGCTACACACGACTAGACGGCCCCCCCCTCTGCCACCTACAGATATACCTCCATCCGCATAACTTTTCTCTATTACCCGCCAATCGCCACATGCAATTTTTTTGCGAACAACCCTGCCGATATCAGTTATACGTACTCTACCTGTATTCATGACAGCATTTGCAGCCAGGCCCGACTAACCATTTCCTCAACTTTCTGTAACGCAAGATCTTCAAGAACTCGTTGGAATACCTAGCTTGCGTACCAACTGCATCAGAGAATGGAGAAATCAACATAGCAGACACCCGTCTCCTATATGCTCCCCGAGAACCACACAAAGCGTAAGAACAGGCTGACAAGTGCATCCGATAATAAGATTTTTAACCGGTAATCATATATACTCAATTACCTTAAACCCGATTTAAAGAAGACACGTAACTAAAGACAATAAGCTATCTCCAGAAAAATTCTCTGTTTCCATACGAGAATCCTCTACGATCAACCCGATGAAACTGCCTGACAACTAAAAATGACTAGCTATTAAAGTAAGGGGAGCTTCTCAAGATAGACAGACAACACAACTAATGCTGCCAGATAAGATAATCAGATTTCAAAATCACCTGCAAAAACACGAAACTTACGCCATCTCCAGCAAATAGTAATCTCGGATCCTAAGTACGAAACCACCAATAATACCTTTTGAACCACAAATGTTTCACAAAGGCGTTAAAATTTACTTAGCGTTATGCCTATGTGATGAAATGCTCCTAAAACAAAATTCACCAGCCAATAAAAAGGAAAATTGAGAAACCAGACACACATCTTACCCATATTGCTTAGCAAAACCATCTGCCAGAATCCCCCTCCCCACAAAGACTGACGTTTTATTGGCTTCTAGCCGACTCTAGAGTCTTGTCAGACGTCCCGCAGCAAGCGACACTTCTTCACTTGACTCAGAACAAGAACTCTAATCAAAGCCAGACGAACACACTCCTGCCGAATCGATCGATAAAGATCATCATTGTTTGATGTGCACGTCGTGATAATGATTGGCTTTGATGCAGTGATAATTGTAAAGTTTTTCACATCTTGCAGAACCGGCAGGAATAATTAGCATGCCCTTCAATAAGTGTAGGCTGGGCGACATCTTTACAGCGATGGCAGATCTCATTTACGACGAAAAGAAAAGCAAACTCTCCCTTTAAAGGCTCAGAAACTTTAGTTTTAATTTAACATATTTGAGAATTATTTAATTTTCAAGTAAAGATTTAACCCACATATAACCTTTTTTTCAAATGGTTGAGGCTAGGGACAAGAATTGGTCGGGCTGCCAAAAAGACCGTGGGGTCCATATCTCGCAATCTGGGTTAACACAGGGTATATATATATATAATATATATATATATATATATATATATATAATATATATATATATAATATATTATATATATATATATATAATATTATATATAATATTATATATATATATATAATATATATATATATATATATAACAACTCCCAGGAAGGGCTTTCGCCCTGTCAGTTGGTCCAACATCTTCTTTTGGCCCAAAACTCTTAACCCTAGAGCATTTTAGAAAACCATTTCTTTTCGCAATTGTTTCCGATGCCAGTCCTCTGGTTAATACTCTCAGGTAGGGTTTTCGCCCTTTCATTAGAACTAGCATCTTCTTTCATTAGGCTTCAAAACTCGTTCACCCAGAGGTCTCCAGAGGATCTTGCTTCTAGGCGCATAAGATTCTAACACTGGTCCAAGAGTAATACAAGCAAAAGGAAAGGACCAGGTTGCTAGCTCTGTCGCCCTATAACCATGCGAAGAAAATCTTCACTTGTCCTGACAGCTACGAAACTTCCAACCTTCTTTATAATATATATATATATATATATATATATATATATATATATATTATATGTATATTAAATATATAATATTATATATATCTATATATTATATATATTATATATAGATATATACTAATAATATACTATATTATATGAAGTACTTGTGGCTAAAACCGCATCCGCAATCCGCGGATAGTGATTTTTACTATCCGCATCCGCGGATAGTCAAAAATTACCATCCGCTACATCTATAGTAAAGACATAAAGATGCAGGCGCAGCGCAACACATGATAAACAAATATATTTCAGTTTCGGAAACAAATGAATAACGTATTAAAAATGCAAATATTTTATTTTATTATAAAACAGCCATTTTAAAAATAACAGTTTAATACTTCAGTTTTCAATAATAATAATAATAATAATAATAATAATAATAATAATAATAATAATAATAATAATAATAATAATAATAATAATAATAATAATAATAATAATAATAATACATAATGAGTTCAATAAATTTCGACTCCGAGCTCCGACTCCGGACTCCACTCCCCTTAACACAGAATTTCGGACTCCGACTCCGACTCCACTGGCACAGAATTTTCGACTCCCGACTGACTCCGACTCCTGGAAAATTACGCGACCTCCAAGACTCCGACTCCACGACTCCGACTCCTACTCCGACTCCGCAGCAACAGTTTTCATTAACCAAGAGTATCTAAAGCAACACATCACCACCCGAGAGAAAAACCCAAGGGATGCGCCCCTTGAAAGGGTATGAATCCTGAGAGGCGGGATCACCCCGAAGGGGTGTGTAAGCTGGTTATTGCAGCATCGAGCCAAATGGGCTGAGCTCTTACCCCTCCTAAATAAAAAGTTTTTAAAAACAAAAAGTTTTAAAGAAAATGAAATTAAAAAATTGAAAAATAAATAAATAAATAAAACAATCAGGCAGTGCTTGATTATTAACATGAATATTTAATACATCAGTTTCGCCGCTGCTTCGTTCATATGCCATTGTTATTACTTACTGTGTAAAGTATGGAACTTTTTTATTGTTAGCAGTTCTATTCGAGCGTAAATTAAAGTTATGTAGCGTTTGTCACTTGACATTACTATTCGTCCTGTTCCCCAGTCTGACATGGCTATCCTATTGTTCTGCTATTAAATCCATGTGAAACTTTGTACGTTCAGTCATCATATTCATTGATAGTATATGCCAATGACACAATAATGATAAAAAATTTTGTTAAATATTAATGTTAATGTAAAAAAATATCCATGATATGTTAGAAAAAGTGTGAGTAGGGTGTGTTAGGTTTGTCGTTGTACATTATACTCTTATTTCTGATTATGACAATGTTAGCTTTATTGATGGAAAACTTTGTTACGTTAGCCAATATTCATTGATAAGTATGATAATTAGACAAGGTTTGATAAAAGCCTTTGTGTTAAACATTACTATGATAATGTAAAATAACAGTGATATGTTAGAAGGGTGAGGGTGGGTGCTTTATTTACTGATTTACAGGTTAGTGATGTAAAAACACCCAAATTTCTTTAAGTTATAATATGATAAAGCGTTAAAATTTTTCTACTAGGACGAGATGGTTAAAGCAATATAAAACAAAAATAAATGAAAGTTTTGTGTTATGCAAAAATATGACATGAATCAATAATAGATCATAGATGGGAAGGGTGGTGAGGCTGGGGAGGGTGGGGAGGCTGGGGAAGCTGGGGAGGCTCTGGAGGTGGTTTGATTTATATAAAAACGTATTTTTTTAAGTTATAAACTTAAAAAGAATGAAAAAATGTTTAATTTTTTAAAAAATAAATTTTAAATTTAAATTTAAAAAAAAAAAATTTTTTTTTATTTTTTTTAATTTTTTTTTAATTTTAAAATTTTTTTTTTTTTTTTTAATTTTAATTTTTTTTTTTTTTTTTTTTTTTTTTTTAAAATTGTTTAAATTTTTCTTTCTTTTCTGTATCGATGTTACATCCTAAGAAAGATGTATACTTTTTTTTGTTTATTTATATATTTATTTATTTATTTATTTATTTATTTATTTTATTTATTTATTTATTTATTTACGAACTTGGAACCCTCATATTCGAGTTCTACGTCCTTATAAACATATATTTTGATCCTAATATGGGACTAGACGATTATTTATTAATTCGGCACCGCACAGGAGTCAACACCGGTGCAGATGTCAACTCCGGCTCTTCTTACTCAGACTCCTTCTCCAACTCTAGACGACATGTACATGTTAGAACAGAAGCAGTTATGTGCACAGTAATATTGTATTATTAAACGAATGTTTACTAACTCAGCACCGCACCGGCTCCAGCAACGGTGCCAGTACCAACTCCTCTGACTCCTCCGACTCCTCTGACTCTGAATCCTCCTTCCTCATTCTTCTTCCTTCCTCATTCTTCCTTTCTTCTTCTTCCTCTGTTTTGCATTCCATGCATTTCTTGCTTTTCAAGCGGGGTCCCTCCTCCGGGGGGTTTCTGGACTCTGAACCCGAATCCGACTCCAACTCCGTCTCCGACTCCGAATCCGAATCCTTTCTCCAAGTTTCAGTCTTCTGCGATTATTTTAATTTGTATGGGGGCAGCGTCCCCCTCACGGGACGCAGGACGTAATCGTCGTCGGAGACGAGATTACTCACATATAGACTCACATCCAAATTTTTAGCCCAATACGTTAAGCCTAACATGGTTTTCAGGCCGAATTTGACCTTGGTGCTAAGGGGGCAGCACCCACTTAGGGGTGACCTACGGTCACCAAAACTCGGCGGTGATCAATTACACTCACGGAAGAACGTTAGGCCTAATCTTCGCTCGCTCGGAAGCAGCAACAAGGGCGTAGCGCAATATTTTGCGTTCGCTCTCGGGGAGAGGTACCCCTTATATACATCCAAGATACGCGAAATTTCGCGTTAACGAGTCTTAACACAATTACATAGCACATAATACAAGTTTGAAAGCGATTACCTCTAATGACTTTTGAGAAGCGCACGTCACGGTTCAGATTGGCCGATACTACTTACAAGACTGGTCGAACTTGCAGTCGGTTTCTTGGTGGGTTATTTTCATTCGGGTGTTGGTGTCTCTCGTAGTGTGTAAATAGTATATATATATATATATATATATATATATATATATATATATATATATATATATACTATATATAATATATATAATATAATTTATATATAGTATATATATATATATAATATATATATCATATATATATATTATATATATACTATATTATATATAATATATAATATAATATATATATTATATATATACTAATATATATATATCAGCTCTAGAAGAGCCACAATCCATATCTCAAAAAACTACAACAGCTACGGAAAAATACATTGCTGGAATCCTGGCAAAAATTTTACTTACGGAAACTGTAAAAAAAAAAAAAAAAAAAAAAAAAAAAAAAAAAAAAAAAAAATCATATCTCGAAAATGCAAAAGCTACAGCGAAATGAAATACATTTTTGGAATCCTTGTAAATTTTGGTTAGAAAATGTAAAAAAAAAAAAAAAAAAAAAAATTAAACAAAAATTGGCTATTTTTTGGGGGGGTGCTGGGACATAGTATATATATATTATTTGTAAAGGTATTACACGGCAATTTAGGGGCTCGAGCCGACGCGGGACACACAGGGGACGTTTTCCATACCCCTTTAGGGAGGGCGGAGGAAACCCCCGGACACCCAAATACCAAAGAGCGCGGGTTCCGGAGACCCTCCCCAGAGGGGAGGAAATACGTAGTTCCCCGGAACGCCGAGAGACCCCGACTTCCTGCCATCGGGGCGTTATACCCTTGGGTATTCTTTAGTTAAAAAAAAGCAAATTTAATAGAAAGTCTATTTATCTTAACCGAGTAACCAATAAAAAGGTCTCTAAATAGGCCATCTAATCATATTACTATAATAATTATTAACAAAATTTTATTTTTTTATTTTTTTACATTTTCCAATCTCCAAATTTTTACGAGGATTCCAAAATGTATTCCTTTTAACTGTAGCTATTGTAGTTTGAGATATAATTTTTTTTATTTTTTTTATTATTTTTTTTTATACAGTTTCCGCACTAAAATTGCACCAGCATTCCAGCAATGTATTCCTTTCCTGGTAGCTGTTGGAGTTTTTTGAGATATGGATTGTGGCTCTTCTAGACGCCTGACCATATATATATATATATATATATATATATATATTATATACTAAATATATATAATATATATATAATATCATACCACTATATATATATAATATATATATATATATACTATAGTATATATATATATATATATATAATAATATATAATTATATATATATATATATATATATTATATATATATATAAGATATATATTATATATATATATATATATTCAGAAGAACGTAAATAAGAATTAAAGTTAGAAACAGAAGTTCAACCTTGAAAACTCAACTTTCTCATATCTACCCTCTCTAAAACCACCTTCCAACTTCCTTCCCCCTTTTGACGGTGTCTAATGTCTCACCCGTAAACAACATAAACATTACATGGACGAAACATAAATAGTTGAATGTCTTTGGAGGACCTCACATTCACATCGGTTTTGCTAAAAATGGCCTTGCAAAAAAAAGTGGAATTTCTGTTTCAGATTGCGTGAATTTTTTTCTTTCTGCTCAGATACTCCAGCTTTATAAAGTCTTATTCGCCCCTGCCTATGGAATTACGTCCCACATTTTGGGTGATCGGTTCACCATCCTTTTGGATAGAGTTGAAGCTAAGCCTAAGAGCTTATAAACTATCCCATACTTTCTGACCCTTGACCCTCTTCTCTGCGTCGTGACGTTGTTGCCCTATCTCTTTTCTTATAGTATTACAACGGCAGGTGCTCTAGAGAATTGACCTCTCGCATTCCTTCACCACTGCGTCGCCCTCGGAACACAAGAGGTGCCTTGTTCTCATGAAAATTGGGTGAATATTGGAGACTCAAGGATCACTTCTTTCTAGCCACATCTGTTTGTGAACTCCTTGCCTTCTCTATTTTCCCTGCAATATCAATCTTCTCTATTTAAGTCCGCGTCTCGAACACCTGAGAAGAGTTAGGCAGAGACTGGTGGGTTTACTTTCCAGTATTTTAATTTGTGTTTTTCTTTTTGTGATCTTTATTTATTTATTATATTTTGCCCCCTCCTTTTGAAAGGGCCCTGCCCGTGATGTCGGTATCAGTAAATATATATAGTTATATATATATATTACTAATATATATTATATATAATATATATATAGATTATATATATTATATATAATATTATTATATATTATATATATATATATATATATATATATATATGAAAAATAGCTCATTTTAATCAACTTCGGACACTAATGCCATTTTTTTATTATTATTATTATTATTATTATTATTATTATTATTATTATTATTATTATTATTATTATTATTATTCATTTATTATATTTAATTATTATTATTATTATTATTAATACGCAGTTTTTAAAAGAGTTCCACCAAAGACGCATAAAACTAATGAATTAGTTTTAATAATCAAAAGAAGAAACACGACTTTGATCTTTGTCAACGTAACGTACTTCTTCGAGGCTTTTGAGCACCAGTCTGTAATTCTGTAACTGTAAGGGACGTTTCGGTTCTTTCCGCTTTACGAGATCTACATTCGCTGCTCCAGACACTCATTTATTATTCTTATTTTTTTTTTTTTTTAAATGAGTCTTATAAATATATATATATATATTTTTTTTATTTATTAAAATTTCTTTGTTTGGCGTCGATGCAAGCAAAGCGGAAAATATGCAGTAGAACCAGACGATTTCTGTTGCATGCCGACACTCAGAGAGAAGAGAAAGAGAGAGGAGAGAGGAGGAGAACGAGCGGAGAGAGAGAGAGAGAGAGAGAGAGAGAGAGAGATGAGAGAGAGAGAGAGAGAGAGAGAGAGAGAGAGAGAGAGAACCGATAAATCTTATTATTTACTGGGGGAATTAATTCATATTTCATCTTAAATTTCCCCCAAAGGTGTCCTTTTTTTTGTAGGGATTTGTTGGGGGAAAAAGAAATACTGTTGAGGATTTTAATTTAAAAACGTTGTTTTTTGGAAGTTGAATGTCTTGCTTCATGTATTTTGAAATGTGGTTTATCGTCGACAAGGTTTCATATCGAATACGATTAAAATTCTGATTGTAACATAAAATATAATTAATATAATATATAAATATAAATGAATATAATATAATATGGTTAAACTTCTTTTAATAAGAGTAAAATTTAAAAAAATGGCTCGAGTTGTTGCCAGAAACATGATGAGTTAGTATTATATATATATATATATTAATATATATATATATATATATTAATATATATATTATTATATATAATATAATATATTATATATATTATATATATATATATATATATATATATTATATATATATAAATATATAATATATATATATATATTATATTATATTTAGAGAAAGTGAAGAAAATGTCGCCTGCCTGGGTTCGAACCCACGGTTCCTCAAATTTCTGAACAAATTCTTTTTCCATTTTTCGATTCTCAACTTCGATTCAGACTTTCCGATTTTTCGATGCTTGACCAATATTTCGATTATTACTTTCAAACTTTCCGAACCCTACCCCATTCTCAAGAACTTTAATTTCTAAAAATGTTCTGGGGAACCCAACGAAGCTAAATCTAATAAAAATGTTTCCGGATTTGATACGTAAACATTCCATCGATGGAACATTTATAACATGGGATGTTCCACCGATTAAAATGTTCATATCTTCTATCGGTGGAACGATATGTTACAATTTCTTAGTTCGTGGAACATCCATGTTAGTAAGCGATTCTCCTTTCTCCTCAGTACTTTTTGGCCCATCAGAGTCATTCTGCTTCAAAATATGCAAATTTTTTATGGCGAAGATCGCGTCCCACCAATTTAAATTAAAAATCAAAGATCAATATCGCTTTCACGGAGTGTTCCAAAAAATCTGACCTATGAACAAGTCTATGAAAAAGATGTTGCTATATTTTCAGGAGAATTAATTTTAAGATATAATAAAAGACGATTTTAAATCTTATTATAAACTCTTAAAGAGTTATTTTTATTAAGTTTTAACGCTTTACTTTTCTCGGTAATAAATCAATGTGTTATTATAGCATTTAACACATACCATTTTAAGTGTTACTATTATTTTAACGGCATACTATATAGTCCTAACACACACACACAACCACCTACACACAACATACACACACACAAAACACCCTACAAACACACAACACACAACCTACACACATCACTCACATTTAAAATTTTAAAAGTAAATAACGCGTGTATGGTTAGCGCTAAAAATTAAAGTAATGCTTAAATGATATATGCTCTATTTTTAGGCGTTAATAACACATTGGTTAATGAACCAACAAAAAAAAAAAAAAAAAAAAAAAAAAAAAAAAAAGAAATTTAATTAAGTTCAGAATTCTTAATTTTATTTCTTAAAATTTTATTAATTTAATTAGATGGAATTTAATTAAAAAGAATAAATAAATTTAAACAGTAGCTTAAATAATGGATGTGGCTGGACACACCTATCAAATTCAGTAATTTTGTCTTAGGAGAGTATCTGCAGACGAAAGGGAAATTCTTTCTCCATCCACACATACACACGCACGCACACACACACACCACACACACAACACACATATATATATATATAATAAATATATATATATTATATATTTAAAAATACAATGAATTATATATATCAAGAGTTTTATATAAGTATATATATATATATATATGTTATATTATATATATATATAAGTGTATCTTTGTTTGAAATATATGTCTATAATATATTTATATATATTATATACACTCATATATATATATATATATATATATATATATATATATATATATTATTGTAACCTTTATAACCCTTCAAAAAGACTTACTCTAGAGTCTAGACTCTAGCTAGAGTCTGGTCATAATTAAGACAGATAAGCTATCGTTTATTTGTCTGCTTCGCTTGTTGTTTGTTGCTTATTTGGACATCAAAAATCACTCCCAAAAAATTCCACAAATATTTGCAATTCAACTTGTAATTATAAATTTTATTTTTTGATTTGTTTATTAAGGTGGGTAAACATATGATGTTGTTTGTCGAACGCCGAACTTTTGAAGGAACTTTATAAGGCAAATAGTCAAATACCGTGTGTAAATGGCAGGGCTATGGAGTCGGAGTCGGAGTCGGGGAGTCGGAGTCGGAGTCGTGGAGTCGTGCAATATTCCAGGAGTCGGAGTAGGAGTCTGAGTCGGAGTCGAAAATTCCTGTGTAAATGGAGTCGGAGTCGGAGTCGGAGTCGGAGTCGGAGGCGAAAATTCCTGTGTAAGTGGAGTCGGAGGCGAAAATTCCTGTGTAAGTGGAGTCGGAGTCGGAGTCGGAGTCGGAGTCGGAGTCTGAGTCGAAAATTTATAGAACTATTATTATTATATTATTATTATTATTATTATTATTATTATATTATTCATTTTATTATATTATTATTATTTTTAATAATTATTACCACCTGACTCTTGACTTCACTATTCCTTTAACACAGTGTAATAAAGAAAAATATTAGTTTTATAATAAAAAATAATTATTAATATAAAATAATTTGCATTATAATTACGTTATACATTTGTTTCCGAAACTGAATATATTTGTTTGTCATGTGTTGCGCCTGCATCTTTATGTCTTTACGGTACTTTACCGTATAGCATTTGGAGATTAAATTCATTGGAAAAGTGGTATATTTTTTTATTCTCAAAAGCAAGCGAAAAAAAAATAGTTGAAACAAAAAAATGTTTTACAGTAACTCTGTAAGCACTAAGCTGAGTCAGAGTCGAAATTTTGAATTTGCCTGCTGGAGTCGGAGTCGCAGTCGGAGTTGAAAATTTTTGTTTGAGTGAAGTCGGATTCGAAGTCGGAGTCGGAGTTGGAGTCGGAGTCGAAAAATTTATTTTATGACTCCGCAACCCTGGTAAATGGGTCCTTTTTTCGAATATTGGCTATTCGGCGAACATGGTTTGATATACACACATGAAATTGGTTTCCATTGTTTGTCAGTAAAATGACATATCAAAGGATTATTATTCGTCTTAAAATATTAGATGTAAAGTTCGGCAAATATCGAATGAGTATAACCGCTTTTGCCAACTAGTATGAGACTAGTATGCTAAGCATAAATTATCACAGGCCAACAAAAAAAATCATTTCTTGGTGCCTAGGATTTTATAACTGATTTTAACTATATTTGGGGCGCTGAATCCAAATATGAAATCAGTTTTTCCCTATCAGCTCTTCCTTTTTAGATATGTGTTTTTTTAACGTGCATTTTTACAAGAAATGTGCAGTTCTAGCTCCATTTTGTGCACTTCTAAAGCACATATACAGGGATTGGTTCTGGTATATATTCCCCTATTGCCAGTCTTCCGTCCATTTGCTTTCAGGCAAATCCACAAGAAGGAGTAAGTTTAGTTTATTTTTAATTGTTTTATTTGATTCATGGATTTAACCTAAAATAGTGTTACATCTATAACAAAGTTAGAAATGTGAGCTTGCTATGCTGAATAGTAATACGATATGTGAAATTCAACGCAACAAGTGATAATGAAATCAGCTCCAAATGGGCATCTGATCAAACATGTGTTGCCAAGTGAATTATCATCCTCAATCGCATAATTTCCAACCGTTTAAAAATCCTTATCCACATCGACAAACAGAAATCTTACATCCTTTTATTACCATTCTCAAAAAAAGTGATTTTCAAGACAAGGTGTCTCATCGATTTTTTGTGGCAAAAATTAAAAGAAAATTAAATTCACTCATCTATTTAATTATAGATTAATAATTTTTTCAAAATATTATGAG
>JABUQX010056770.1:17500-20000 GCA_015478945.1 Trachelipus rathkii
CTCCTCCAGCCATTACCCTTACTGACTCATCCAACTTTTCCTCGTCTCCCAGCCGGTCGATTCCCAGTACACTCACCACTATACATCGGCTTAACCAACCGACTATCATAGATATATGGTGGTGAGTATGCTGGGAATCGACCGGCTGGGAGACCGAAGAAAATGTGGATTGAGTCAGTAAAGGAATACATTGGAAGGAGAGGATGTTGAGTTTGGGCAGTGGGCGAGAAGAAAGTGCATAACAAGGAATGAATGCGAGGTTTTGTGAAAGGGTATGGTTGTGGCCCACCTTAGCCAAGGGATGAACCCTGCACTGACGAGATGCCATGGTGAGGGTCCATCGTGGTCCCGTGAAGCTTTTTAGGGTTAGATTTTTTTCTGACTGCGACGAGTTCTTAATTAAGGGTATAAAGTTGTGGTATTGGGGCTTTCTTTTCGACTTTGCGTCATATTCTTCTACTACTTTTTCTGTTCCGGTGTATTGGAACGCACCTTACCCCCAGTCAAAGGGGAGAAGAAGTGGGGATATATATATATATATATATATATATATATATATATATATATATATATATATAATATAAATATATATATATATATATATATATATATATATATATATATTATTATATATTATAATATAATATATAATATATCTTTGTTTGAAACAAAAAAAAATAAAATATTTTGGCATTCTATAATTTCAACATACAAAAAAAAAATGTTTATTTAATATTAATAAAAAAAATCTTCTTTGCTCCTCTTAACAGCAAAATGCCGATAACATCCCTGCGTTTTATATTAAGTAACTTTGATGATACATCATTAAAACCAGTTTCCAGTTAGTCCCCCCCCTTCCTTTCCTTTAGAATTTACAAGGTATGTTTTGAAAGAGTAGACAAATAAGTTTTCTGAGTGAACGTTGTGAGTGGGTAGGTGCTATTATCCTTAACAATTTCAAATTGACGCATAGATAATATTTATTTACAAAATACGTAAAATTTTTTAATAGATATCGAATGGAAATGATGCTTTACTAAGAATTTGTAACTTTGATTCGCGAACTTGCTCTCTAACGGGTTTGAAAAATCATCAAGAAATAAAATTTCTTATGGCTTCAATTCCCTTTTTCATTTTACTTTGATTGTAAAATGTGGCAAAATCAATTTCTTTAAAACTGCAAGTGGAAGATCTGTTCCAACTTCCAAAAATGATTCCCAAAATTTTTCAAATTGAAAATGTTTGAGCGATATTCTTTCAAAACAAGTATTCTCATTTTTCAAAGTATGATTAAGAGCAGTTTATACTGTCTCTAAATGATGGAAGACTGGTTAATGTACTGTAGTAACGTACTTGGAAAGGCGAAGGAGAGCAAAGTTTGAAATATAATAATAACTTGTTAACAAATTCCCCTCGTGATTACAGGTTCAAAAGATTGAGGTTTTTGTAGAAGGTTTAATATCCTGATCTATCTCAAGTCTTCGCTCTCAGAAATATTTGACACTACGAATATAAAAAGCTCTGATGGGACTTAAGTTAGGTTTTGGAACATGTTGTGATACATGTTTATTTTTTCCTTGATTAAATAGCTTTAGTGTTTAGGTTTTAGGTTTTTGGTTTTAGGTTAGGTTAGGTTTAAAATGTTAGGTTAGGTTAGGTTAGTTTTAGGTTAGGTTAGGTTATGTTAGGTTTAGGTTTAGGTTAGGTTAGGTTTTAGGTTAGGTTTTGGTTTAGTTAAGTTTTGTTGAATTCGTTAGAGAAATTCTAATTAACCAGATTTTTTTGTTTTTTACAGGTTCGACCATCTGACATGTCGACCAATTTGATACTAGCTTTATTTTACATACGGCAAGTGTATGATTGGTTTCTTGTGTTTTGTGCACTGCTTACCAAATTTTTATATTCCGGGGCGCTTATCGTAACTTTTCACCCACCTTTGTTTCGCACATTCGTGGGTTTTTTCCATTTTGTCTCTTGGGAAAAGTATTTTCTTATTTTTTCTAATTAAAATCAATTCTCTCCCCCCCCCCATCGGCAACCTAAAAAAACGGGTGCCCATTCCATTTTTCAAACTATGCCAATAAAGTTTCAAAATGTTATTCCACTCCGTATAAAAGTACAGTAATGGACTCATACAAGTGTCGCTTGGATAATTTCGACAACTTAAACTCTACTATTTTTCTTCTTTCTAATCCACCATAATGTCGTTGTCCAATCAGATTCCCAATTTATATCAACCTTCTTACAGTATTGCCCTACGCCTAGTGAAACCAATTTAAATTTCCAAATTTATTTTTCTTAGCAATTGAATACCGTAGGTGACCAATTTATTTTCCCAATTATAATCTTCTTGTATTGGCCTAGCCTAGTGACCCAATTTATTTTTCCCATTTAATGTTCTTGAATTGCCTTAAGCTAGTGACCTTTTTTTTTTCCAATTATGTTCTTGTATTGCCCCTAGCTAGTTGACCAATTTATTTTCCCAATTTAATCTTCTTAG